>JAVJIF010020291.1:0-66628 GCA_038442645.1 Agave tequilana | reverse complement strand
ATCCAATATACAAGAAAACGATATATATTAATGTTTTTGACATTAATTCGAAAATAAGTTTTGTTTAAATACAAAACCCAAATAAATGAATAGTTATCAAAATAAGCTTTCCTAAGAATATGATGCATACATGTATATAGAACAAATCTAAATACATTAAACCATATAACTTTTTTTTGATTCTATCTATTCATGAAAACCAAGATCGGTTAAACCAAAAACCAATAAACATGAAACGTGTGTGTATTGTGAACTTGAGCATATCACACTATCTAATCTTTACAATAGATCTAAACTATAAACTAAACAATGTACCGAAGTCTTCTTGTAGAGTGCCATCTCCAAGTCGACTTGATCCAAACGTGATCCACGAGCATGACTCCAACGAGTGATAGATATGAACTTTGATGCTCGGCTCTTGAATCACCATGTGAAAGCTCCAAAACACCTTTATTGAAGCTAATCACCTACTAATATCTTGGTTAAGTATCTAAAAACTAAACATCATAAGATTATTAGTAAACTATAACTACATGAGTTAATCATCATCAAAACTAGAGTGGAAGGCCTCTAGTCCAACAATCTCCCCCTTTTGATGATGACAAAACTCATCGAGTTATATATGCATGGATTAAAGTTAAGCTTCAAAGAAGCTCCCCTTAACTCATGCATAACAATAAACTATAAGATATGCAATAAATACTAAACATGAATATGCATCAACATGCATAAAACAATGAAATGAACATGCTCTTGATATCAAACTTTTAATATAAATTCTTTTTCTTTTGTTTAAAATAAACATGTTCTTAAGTATCAATTGAAAATATAAACTTAAAATATTACTCCGATACCAATAAAAATTTTAATTGAAAACTTTATCAATAAAAGCAATAAAAACTTTTGATACCAATCAATAAAAACTCTTGATACCAATTGAAAGATAATCAATAAAAGCTCTTGATACAAACAATAAAAATTTTAAAACCAAAACAACAAATATGTTCTCTTGATACCAAAATCAACAAAACATCAAAACATCAAACAAACTCTCTTAATATCAACATGAAATAACCTTTAATATAAACTTACAAATAAACAATAAACATGCATATAAACTCAACTACTTCTCCCCCTTTTTGTCAATCATCAACAAAGGGGTCAAAGAAAACAGTAAAATAATGTTCTCCCCCCCCTTTTTGTCTTAAACGAAAAATTATCAATAAGGGGTGAAATCAAATCAAAACATTTTGATACCAATTGAAAAAATATATCAATTTAGTGCATCATGATATCAATTAAACATTCCAATTGAAAGTACATTACATAAATGTTTTTTAAATAAACATGTATATACCAATTGAAAGTAAATAAAACATGTTGAAGAATTCAACCAAAAATTTTGATATCAATTGAATGATCTAGACATATAGGTAATCTTGATATCAATTGTAAAAGTTAGTACCAATTGAAGTAATTTTTTTATTAGGAGCATATGATACTAAAAAAAATCAATATCATTTTTCAATATAAAGTGTGAGAGTAAAATACAAAAGGTAAACAAAAATCAATTGAAAAGTGAAATAAGAATTTTTCCCCCTTTATGAAATACCAAATAAAATGATGCATAAGTTTGTATAAGATACCAATTGAAACATATTCAATTGCAATATAATAGTTATTGAAGAATTCAAGCTTAGCATAACCAAAATTTGTGCTCAAAGATATAGAGATATAGTAAGCACAAATAAAGCATATATATATGCATGAAAAATTGAATATCAATCGAAATTGATACTTTTTGAAGTGTAAACATACATATATTAAAACATATATGAGTATACAAAAAGAATGTCAATAGTGATATCAATTGAAAAGATCCAATGATACCAATTGAAAACATAATAAGATCAAGTGTATAACTCATACTTCCTACCACCCATTTCATGCACATGTTTAAAAGAATTTTCAATAATAAGCATATAAGGCATGATCGCCCAACCAACCGCTCTTAAATGGGTAGGGGTTTTTAAAAATAAGTTTGAAAATAGTTTTGGCACAATTGAAAACTCTACCATGTAAAGAATACGAACTAGTTATATGAAAAAATTTGAAACTAGTACGAAATCCTTCAAGTAAGGAATAAAGCAAAATTATATTTCATGAAAAACATGTAAGTCACACGATCAACAACACTCAAAATCAATAAGGCACATATAATACTCATGAAAACAAAATCAAGAGAAACATCAAATAATATGAGTGTACAAGTTATGTGAAAAACATAATCATGAAAATAGTCAATTTAGCTCAATTATGAAATTTCTTGTCAAACATGAAAATCATCAAGGTAAGATAGGCTTCAAGGTATATGTATGTTTTGTCTAAACTAAAAGTATACATACATATCCCTAAACACAATTGAGTCCATAATAAAAATTTGCATGAAAGGCAAAAAGACTCAAAAGGGGTATGCATGTATATCTTAAGTTTTGACAAAATAGGCATATACATGAAGCTAAATATATAAACATGAAAAACATGTACAATATGAGAATACAAGTCAAATGCATGAATCATCAAAACTAGACTATACTGGTACATCTAATGGGTACAAATGAGCATTCAAGCACAAACATATAATAGTCTTTTTGTAGCTCACTAGTTGTACAAGTATATATCTAAGTTTTAATGAAAACTAACATCTAAACATGTAATCAGAACATGAAGCATAGAAATCAAAATAAAAAATCATATGATCATTATGGCAGATGAACATGCATTACATCTAGGACATACACATTAGTTAAACTAAAGTGAGAACACTAAATATGGGTCCATTTAAACATGAATGTCTCAAATACTAATCATGCATGTCATAGGACTAATAAACATGGCATATAACATAATGAACATTAAAACAAGACATGCTATAAATGAATGATCTAAAAGCATGCAAACATAATGGGAATTAGAGATTGTTACCAAAACCGAAAAGACACATCTTCATATCTCCAAACCAAGGTGGTCCTCCCACCAAACTCTCCTTGAAAGTGATGCATTCAAATTGTCCTCTTTGAGCTCGGAACGCATCCACCTCAAGGCACCATCGCTCTCATGTCATGCGAGAGCCCACACCTACATCAAACACAATAGGGGTGGTCTTTGGTACCCATACTCTTTTGGGTCCATGGGGGTTAGCTCCTTTCCTAACCCAAACAAACTTAGTTACTAAATTTGAATCATGTATACGATCATAACAAAACTTAGTAAGGTGGCCCTTACGTCCACAATGTTGTACATGTGTACACATGAGCATACATCGTGTTATGGGAGTGAACGTGAGAATCATGTGTATGTCATGGTTTGTGTTCATGCATAGGAGGAATTTGCTTCTTTCGAAACATAGATTCATACGTGTATGATTCAAAGCACAATGG
Source organism: Agave tequilana (assembly GCA_038442645.1). NCBI lineage: Eukaryota > Viridiplantae > Streptophyta > Magnoliopsida > Asparagales > Asparagaceae > Agave > Agave tequilana. The sequence continues at coordinate 63,188 of JAVJIF010020291.1, read as the reverse complement.
CTCAAAGTGGAGCCCAAACAATCCACACTCTTCTTAACAAACAAATATCATTATCAATCCTAGAAGAAAAGGTGCATGCAATAGGTGAGCTAAATGGTGAAGCTACGCTAGCATGGCAAACATGTGTAGACAAATCATTTTTCAAATAAATGTTTTCATTAGACATCAAATCCAATTCCTTTGAAATAGAAACAATTTTTCATTTTTAAAGATTCATTTTCTTTTACAACAAAATCAAGTTTTCAAGATAAGTTTTCATTTTCTTCAAAATATCATTACAATCATTTTTATTTTCATAATTTAGGGCAAGATCAAGTTGGGAATTAAGTGAGTCACGTTCACTTGAAATCTCATCCCTTTCTTGCAAAGCAATATCAAGTCTAGAAGATAATTTTTATTTTTCTTCTTTTACACTAAGACTATCCTTTTTCAATAGTTTATATTTTGAAATCAAATTTTTATAATTTTTGACAAGTTCATCATTTAAGGCTTGTGCATCCATACACTCATTGCAATATGAACTAGTACTAGCATCTAGTTGAGTATCCGACTGTACCTCAAGGGAATCATTCCCTTGGACCATGAGCAACGTTCGTCGGATTTGTCTCGACTAGATTTTCTCTTCTTATAGATAAGCGTTGGTAGCTCAGGAGATGTCAAAATGTTCCATACTGCAAAAGCGGAATCATAGTGAGAAAACACATGTAAATATTTTTATCAAGAGATGCTCTAAGTGCCTTTAGGGCTTGTGCATTGGCCTCTATAGCTTGCTATCACTAAGGTAGAATTCCTTGGTAATGGTAAGGTAAACTTTATAACCTAGAGCTTTCAAATGACAACTCATCATAACCTTCCATATATCAAGTCTAAAGATATCAAACATGTGAGGGCTATCCATGAGTGCAAACAATATGTGTGCAAATGCAAATGCAAATGTAAATGATAGATTAGCAAAATCAAGATCACACTCCTAGGTGGTTAAACCTAATATCAGGAGCGTTGGCTCTGATACCAATTGTAAGTACACCTAGAGAGGGGGTGAATAGGTGTACGGCTAATCTATGAACAATAATGCGGAATTTAAAAACTAATTTGCAACAAATTAATGTAACCAACGAGTGTAGCCAAATTCCCGGTGAAGGGCTCTGGACTAACTCCTCTTGATTCCTCTGAATAAGAGTTGAGGTGCTATATGAAGCTCTCGTGATTAAACACAAGTGAGGCACACAAACAAACACAACAAAGAATATAAGTATGATATAACAATATGAATGATGCAAGGCACAAAATAATAGAGAGAGTTAGAGAAAGTGGATCAATCGCTAACACACGGATATTTTCGAGGTTCGAGCACACAGCTCTACGTCCCCGCCTTCACACAGAAGAATTTTTACTAACTTGTCCACACAGGACTCCCACACAGGGAACCTCCACTAAGGATTTAGGCAATACAATAACTGGGAGTACACAATTCCTCTCGCAATTACAACACAACCTCTACACTTAGAGGTTAGGCACAAAGCCACTCAAACACATTCACCTCACACTTGAGGGATGGGCACAAAGCCAAACACCAATCAACCTCTCACTAGAGGGATTGGGTACAAAGCTACCACTCCAAAAATCAACCTCTACACAAGAGGGATATCATAAATAAGGAGGGTTTACAACTTGGTGGTTTCCACAACCACAAACTAATTTTCCCACAAAATAAAGATCCTAATAGATAGGATAGTAGATAAGCTCAAGTGTGGAAAATAAAGAGTTTGGAAACAAAAACACAAAGAAAAATACTTAAGAAAACAACTATAATAAGTTTGAAATGAAGATCAAAAGCAATATCCCAAATATCCAATTTTTCTTTAATTTTTCCAACCCTTTAAAACAAATAAAGATGAATCCTTTTGGCTCTAAAAACTCTTTTGAAAACTTGTATAAACACTTGTAAATAGGAGAAATTTTGCTCTTAGAAGTCTTGTTAAAAACCAATTTCAAATGGGGTATGAATAGGCCCCAATCAGAATCTGCCCGTTGGCAGCAGGAAAGGTCTGTTTTGACCTTCCGGTCGACCGGCCGGTCGACCGGCCAACGGTCAAAAATTGACTGTTGAGCCTGCCGATCGACCGCCCGATCGCCGTGCAGAGAAGCAGAGAGCAACGGCTCTCTGGTCGGTCGACCGCCCGGTCGACCGGGCCAACCCGAGAGTGGGTTGACTTCAGTCGGTTGACCCGCTCAGTCAACCGCCCAACTGACATGGCCTTTGTGCACGTCCCGTGCATATCGGTCGACCGACTCCTGGTCCGGACGACCGGTCGGTCGACCGCCAGAGCCTGGCAGGCAGATTTTAGAACTTGAAAGCTGGGTTTTTAATTATCACATAAATCCCATAAAATCTCTAAAAATTCACAAAAATAGTTTCAGTATAATACTTTGATATACAAACATGTTTGAGTAAAATCAACCCATGTTGCAAACATTTTGAACCATTTAGCTTAGAAATTTTGTCGAAAATCAAAATCCGTATTTTCCAAAACTTGAATTCTTGAAATGAAAAATCGTTTTGTCTAAAAACTCATCCAAATGCAAAAACATGATATTGAAACAACTTTTAGGCATGTTGTATATGGACATAATCCAATATACATGAAAAAGAAATATATCAATGTTTTTGGCATTAATTCGAAAATAAGTTTTGTTTAAATACAAAACCCAAATACATGAATAGGTTATCAAAATAAGCTTTCCGAAGAATATGAAGCATACATGTATATAGAACAAATCTAATATACATTAAACTATGTAAACTTATTTTAATTCTATCTATTCATAAAAATCAAGATCGGTTAAACCAAAAACCGAAAACCAATAAACATGAAACGTGTGTGTGTTGTGAACCTGAGCATATCACACTATCTAATTTTTAACAATGGATCTAAACTATAAACTAAATAATGTACCGAAGTCTTCTTGTAGAGCGCCGTCTCCAAGTCGACTCGATCCAAACGTGATCCACCAAGCTTGACTCCAACGAGTGCTAGATATAAACTTTGATGTTATGGCTCTTGAATCACCATGTGAAGCTCCAAAATACCTTTATTGAAGCTAATCATCTACTAATATCTTGGTTAAGTATCTAAAACTAAACATCATAAGATTTTTAGTAAACTATAACTACATGAGTTAATCATCATCAAAACTAGAGTGGAAGGCCTCTGGGCCAACAGTTGTCCTAGCATATTTTTTTTAGAGAGTTATATAAAGTTTTTACATTGCTGACTTCACAGTTCCGTGGTCGTCAGACACTTTTGCAGGTAAAGCGTAATCTATTTGTATATGCTTATATAATATTAATTACATATATGAAATTGATTTAAAACGTGCTTGCGTTGTTTCATCAGTTATGATTTTCAGAGAGACTATCTCTTGGTTGACCCACCCTAAGGCAGACCATATAGTTGGGTAGTCAGCTACCACTTGAATGCAGGTAAAATTCAGTATATTCAATTTAAGTAGATGTATCTATTTGGGTATATTTGGTTGTTTTAATTGTATGGTGTGGTACATGTGAAATGTTGAAAGGACCTGAGATATGACTCCACAGAGAAACTTACAATTTTACAGGAATAAGCTCGATGTGTTAGACCATTTGGAGTTATTTGGGAGTCGTACACAGACACGATCCAAGAGAGTTTACCTCTGATTTGTAGAGATTGATCTCAGAAGTGGCATGTCAGAATGCCAATTATCTGTTTTGAGATTGTTGAGATGCATGTTTTAGATCTAGTCCTTCGTCTCTTCTGATTTACTAAGCATATCCTTGGTACCGTCGACCTATTGGCTTGCATAGACCGCTCCATAAACGTCGACCTATTCACTTGTTCCCGCAAGAACAGCACACAGCACGAACCCGCAAGCTCGCCGAGACACAACCTCTACAACTCCTCCAAATACAAAGTTGGATTACTTGGTGATCGCTCCTCTTGATCACCAACAAACTCTCTTACAATAAGGATCCGTATAGGATGGATGTAGCAATGAATAGCTCAAACTTTTGTGAGAAAATAAGATAAATTTAAAAGTGAAAAACTCAAAAAATCTTTTTGAAAAACTCAAGAGAATTATTCTTGATAAACTCTCTTTTGATATGAAAATTAAACTCAAAAACTTGCTGAGAAAACTATGTTGAAGATGGAAAAATAGGCTCTCAAAAATTTGTGTAAACTTCTCCAAAAACTGGCTCAAAAGATCCCTTTAAATAAGCTGCAGAAAATTCACATATTTTGGTAATCATCACATACTAATATGATTATAACATATTGTGCAAGTTACATGAACTAATTTAGCTCAAATTGGGTCAAGAAAACATGAATAATGGGGATTAATTGTCAATTTTGCAGAATTATCACTTTCTATTAGAAGCAGTCATCTAAAATTGCAATATCAATTTCTGGACTTATTTTGTGAATATTGAATTTCTACAGAACTGTACAAAGGTTCCAAAGCGACTAAAGTCAGTTTTTTATTTAATTTTAGCCCTTTTGCAAATTGTCATCAAAAGAGTTAATAGTATGTAAAACTATAATTGCATAAAAAAATTCTTCAATCCAGAATATAGACAGAATTTATTATAGTATATTTTTGCTCGTAATGAGTTTTAATCCCAAAAGAGCAACTGAAATTATATCTAAGCTCCAATTGGGTTCACACCCATTATGTAAAAGCTAATAAATTAAAGCCATTTTCTCATAATATCCGATTAAAATTTTGTTCGAGACCCATTACTCAATTGTATGTTGGAAAATACTAACCACAATTACTACTATGTTATTTTAAAATTAAGTTTCAAGAAGGAAGAAACTTCTCTCGTTCTGATCGAGACGTGCGTAACACTATCCTTAAGAGTAGATCGCGCCTCTATGAGAGACTCTTTCAGTACAGTAGGTCTTTAAGAACATGATCCAACCTTTCAGGATTCAACAATTGTTAGCGCTGCAAGCGTGCACTCGTAATGCGCAGGCCATTGAAGAACTCATTTTTCTTGTGTTATCTGAAGTCAGGAGTTATGCCCCTTTTTTTAGAGAGATTTGCAGGGAACAAAATTATTACCTTGTGCGAAACATGGAATCTAACTTTGAGCAGAGATTACTGAACTTCGATAGAGGGCCTGGCTTTGTGCAGAGGACACATTAAGATTTTTCAAATTCAGTTGCCTCATTTTTTTTATTGGGTCTCATTAGACTTCCGTGCGTGTGATATCCTCTTTGTTTCTGCGCTCATACTCCTAGGAAAGAGTGATGGGGACATCTGAGCTTTACTTTTTATTGCATTTCAGTGTATTTATAGTGTATTTTATTATGTATTTCAGTGTGTATTTGAGATGTATCTTATTATGTAGTTTTGTGAAGAGATTAAGGCAGTTTTCTAACTGAATTTGTGGTTGGTTCAGTTAGAAAACTGAATTGCATGGGGAATGGGTTCAGTTAGAATTGAACTGTAGTTTTAAAATCCTCTCTTACATTGATGTAAAGGGATGCAATGAATGAAAAATGAAAGTTCCATACTTGCCTCTCTCTCTGTATTGTCTCCTCTAATCCCCTCTCCTATCTCCTCTCTTTCTCCTCTCTAATGAATGAATGAATGTTTAAAGACCAAATCCCTTTGCCTGCCTCTCATCTCCTTGTCTCTTCTTCTCTCCCTATCTGCAATGAATGATGAATGAAATGTGAAAAAAATCAGCGAAGCAGTAACAGAATAGCAGGAACAGCAGCGGAAGCAACTTGCAGCAGCAGCTGCAGTAGCGCAGCCGCAGCAGCAGCAGGTTCAGCCGCAGCAAGCAGCAGCGTCAGCAACAGCAGCAGGTTCAGCAGCAGCAACGTTAGCAGCAGCAGGTTCACCAGCAGCAACAGCATACAGCAGCAGCAGCAGGTTCAGCAACAGCATACAGTAGCAATAGCAGCAACAGCTTCCAGCAACAGCAGCAGCCAGGCAGCAGCAGCCCACAACAGCAGCAGCATCAGCCAGACAGCAGCAATAGCAACAGCTGCAGTGTAACAGCAACGCAGCAACAATGCTGCAGCAGCAGCAGAGGCAGCAACAATAGTGCAACAGCAACAGCAGAGCGCAGCAACAATATCAGAAGCAGTGACAGTAAAACTACAGCAGTACCAGCAAAACTGCAGCAGCAGCAGAGTTGCAGCACAACAACAGAGCAGCAGAAGCAGTAAAAGTAATGACAGAAATGCAGCAACAACAGCATAAACAGTAGCAGTGCCACAATAACAAATCAGCCACTGAGTAACTGTAGATCAATAAAACAGAGAATCAACTATTCACAAATTCAACAAGTTAAGATCAATAAGGTTACGTGAAACGAGCTTCTCAGTAGGTAAAGTTTCTTCAACGCTCAAATTAATAGTTGAATACGTATCAGTTAAATCATCTTTAAAGTATTATCTTTATTCCATGATATCCACTATATGGTGAGATGTGTGACTCTGCAATTCCTTTGATCGTCTATCATTTGTATTGATAATAGAACTTGTCATGCATGATATAACTATTGTAATTAGATCTTACTGAGATTAGAAATGTTCAAAGCTAGTATGCAATACTTTGTAACATCCATTTGTTTGACATTGTTAGTTTTGAGTTACTTTCCTGCCGAAGATCGTTGTATTTGGTGAAACGGTGAGTTTTGATCATATCACTGATTTCCTACACGACTCGCACGCACCCGTTTCACATCAGTTTGGTATCAGAGCATAAGGTTTAGGTAGGAACACCATGCATTAGGTAAAAAAATGGCTAGTGAATTCCAACTACTAATATGGACACCAACTCTAAATCCTCCAAAGGCTAGATGAAATTTTGAGTTGCATCACTAGGTTAGATCAGGTATTCAAGTCCACCTCTTATCATCCTGCAATCCAAGATAACAAGTGTCAGGATCATGAGCACGTTGTGGTCAATTGTCCAAGGCCAGTCATAGTAACTAAAGTTAAGGAACCATCTGTTACAAATCCAGAGGCCCTTCCTCCTTTACTGCCAACCCCTAATGTCGTTGTTTGCTCTGGTCGTCAATACCTTCCTCCTTACTGCCGACACCAAGCCCAGTCAGAGTTATCATTGATAAACTGTATGTAACAAATAAGGAGTCTGACTCTGAAGAGTTCACTTACCAGGCGAAAGAACCAGAAGATTCCAACTCTGACAACGAGAACATGGGCGGTAATATTGACGAATCCAATACTTCGAGTCCACTCGAGGTGATCCCAGTAACCACAGAGTCTATTCATTTTTTTCCTAAAGAGAGTACTCTGATCCCTCTCGAAGTCACCACAGTGACTACGGAATTCAGTGATATCTTTCTTGAAAGAGTACTTCGTCGCTCCTCGAAGTCACCCCTGTGACTACGGAGCTAGATGATGTCTTGTCCGAAGACCTCCTGTGCAAGCTACCACCGACACATGATATCCAACATGCCGTTGACTTAATACTAAGGCTAGCCTTTCCGACTTGTCACACCCTAGGTTGAATCCTGCTGAGAAAACTGAACTTGAAAAGCAGGTTGATGAGTTGTCACTAAAGGGCAAATCACAATTCTCCATCCCAATAAACATCCTTGTTTATAAGGATAAGTTTTGGAACTATATAGTGACAAAAGATGTAGAACAGATCAAGGATTTTACAATCTATGGTCAATCTATATCCACAGACTTGAAGGGTACCGTTATGGAAGAAACTAATGTTCTACATATCATAAACTTTTCTGCTATTATGGTTAAACCTAGATGTGCTTTCCTTCAAACTTTACCTGTTAGGATCTCACTTGACATCGTTAAAATAACAGGTAAATTGTCACACATAGTTAGGATGATTCGCCTAATAATCCCTTTTGATCGAGGTCGTGTATATTGTGACTACTGAACCAAGTGCCTAAAATTTTAATATCCAATAGAGAGTCAAAGTTCCCTAACTATTTTTTAGAAGACTCTTTAGCAATAATAGGTACTAAGTTAAAGTTCTCTACTGCACTTCATTATAGAGTTTCTGAGTCTGCATTTTAAGTCTAAACATTTGAGTCTGCATCATTTTTTGTCACACAAATGCAAATTCTACACATGAAAAATCAGTGATACATTTGAACAAGCAACGCTAACTATAAGTTATGGTCTGATATCAGGAAAGGAATTTAAAACTTTTAGTGTTGACAATTTTGTGATGGTTCGACTTCGTCCGAAATGGTTTCTCTAGAAAACTGTTAAAGATTTGTATGCTCGTAGTGTTGGACTTTTCAAAATCTTAAAAGAATTTAAATTACAATATTTATGTTATAGATTTGGCATCAGTTCTATTTTCAATATTGAAGACTAAGTGGTTTACAACATCTCGATTATCCATAAACAATCCACTGATTGATGAGCCTTATCCTGAGCCAATTTTTGAGAGTCCTTCACTTTCTCACTTTCAGATATTCATCCTATACAGCAGAGAAAATTGATAACATTTTAGATGATGAATTTACGATGCAACTTGACTAGTAATATGAGGTGCAAGAAATAAACTTGCAGCCGAAAGAAGCAGCTCTGCAGTTGACTCGACGGGGTCGAGTTCTCTCCCAACTAGGAGAATTGATGGGGACATCTGATCTTCACTTTTTATTATATTTCAGTGTATTTATAGTGTACTTCATTATGTATTTCAGTGTGTATTTGAGATGTATCTTATTATGTAGTTGTGTGAAGAGATTAAGGCAGTTTTCTAAACTGAATTTGTAGTTGGTTCAGTTAGAAAACTGAATTGCATGGGGAATGGGTTCAGTTAGAACTGAACTGTAGTTTTAAAATCCTCTCTTACATTGATGTAAAGGGATGCAATGAATGAAAAAGTTCCCTACTTGCCTCTCTCTCTGTGTTGTCTCCTCTAATCCCCTCTTCTATCTCCTCTCTTTCTCCTCTCTAATTGAATGAATGAATGTTTAAAGACCAAATCCCTTTGCCTGTCTCTCATCTCCTTGTCTCTTCTTTTCTCCCTATCTACAATGAATGATGAATGAAATGTGAAAAAAATCAGCGAAGCAGCAACATAATAGCAGGAGGAGCAGCAGCGGAAGCAGCTTGCAGCAGCAGCTGCAGCAGAGTCAGCCGCAGCAGCAGCAGGTTCAGCCGCAGCAAGCAGCAGCGTCAGCAACAGCAGCAGGTTCAGCAGCAGCAACGTTAGCAGCAGCAGGTTCACCAGCAGCAACAGCATATAGCAGCAGCAGGTTCAACAACAGCATACAGTAGCAACAGCAGCAACAGCTTCCAGCAACAGCAGCAGCCAGGCAGCAGCAGCCCACAACAGCAGCAGCATCAGCCAGACAGCAGCAATAGCAAAGCAGCATTGTAACAGCAGCGCAGCAACAATGCTGCAGCAGCAGCAGAGGCAGTAACAATAGTGCAACAGCAGCAGCAGAGCGCAATAGCAATATCAGAAGCAGTGACAGTAAAACTGCAGCAGTACCAGCAAAACTGCAGCAGCAGCAGAGTTGCAGCACAACAATAGAGCAGCAGAAGCAGTAAAAGTAATGACAAAAAAGCAGCAACAACAGCATAAACAGCAGCAGTGCCATAATAACAAATCAGCCACTGAGTAACTGTAAATCAACAAAACAGAGAATCAACTATTCACAAATTCAACAAGTTAAGATCAACAAAGTTACGTGAAACGAGCTTCTCAGTAAGTAAAGTTTCTTCAACGCTCAAATTAATAGTTGAATACGCATCAGTTAAATCATCTCTAAAGTATTATCTTTATTCCATGCTATCCACTATATGGTGAGATGTGTAACTCTGCAATTCCTTTGATCGCCTATCATTTGTATTGATAATAGAACTTGTCATGCATGATATAACTATTGTAATTAGATCTTACTGAGATTAGAAATGTTCAAACTTAGTATGCAATACTTTGTAACATCCATTTGTTTGACATTGTTAGTTTTGAGTTACTTTCATGCCGAAGATCGTTGTATTTGGTGAAACGCTGTGAGTTTGATCATATCACTGATTTCCTACACGACTCGCACGCACCCGTTTCACATTAAAGAGACATCATATTTCAATATTATAAAGTCTTTCTCCCAAATGAAATACACTATAGTTTTGAAATACACCAAAACTCCAACATGGTAAACATGACCATGAGTTCTTCTTGGATCCTAAAAGTTTATTATAGACTCGAACCTCTTTCTCTTTCTCTTTTCTGTTGGACGCACAAAACTGGCTGAGAGGAAAATTTCTTTTAAAAAACAGAAATAAAATATAGAAATTTTTTCTCTCATCAAATAAGAAAGGAAAAAAAAACCAGAAAGGAAAAGAGAGATAAAAGAATTGGTCTGTTTGCAAAAAAAAAAAAAAAAAACTCAATGAGGAATGAAATCTAACCGTTTTAATCAAGCGAGAAGAATGGATCAAGTATAGCACACACTCTAATATTAGTAATGTAGAAACGTTAGCCCAAGATTTACTTTTGAAGCCTTGATACTTCATTAATCTAATTGATATCGCTTTGATTTGATCACCAACAATCTAAACTCTTTTATGTGAGATGTAGGTTTCCTTTGTTGATCGTTATACTGTATTTACCTATATTTTCAAAATTTCTGACTTACTAAAAAGCTTGAAAATGTAGTTACTTTGACTAATGATATTGTAATATAAATCAATATAAATAAATAAATAAAATTGAAAAATGTAGCTGGCGTGTGAAGGAAACAGTTGTGCTAATTACTACTCTAGAAGACAAAGATCTGCCCTATCGCTTCGGCGTTGAAGCTGTCGTGCCAACTAGCGGTGAAAGATCCCCTGAATGTATCAACACTGGCGTAAGCGTATGCACGGGGGTCTTCCGCTCAGATGAAGAACGATTTCTCACTAAGAAGAAAATTAAAAGTTTATTTTTTCAAAGCAAACCAAAAACTGAGCTCTCAGCTAGCAGATGATTGCAATAGAAAGACTAAAGAGGGAGAAGAGAGAAAGTTGGTTTTGTTTACTTTAAAACTAAGGGGGTCTACATATAGGGGCCGTTTGTTTCGCGTAAAACTCCGTAATTCGTAAATGACTTACTACCCAGTTACAACTACGGCGTTTGTTTGGACCGTAATTCGTAAAACACTTACGTAACTCAACTAACACTCACTTGCAACCCAGTTACCACTCACTTACAGCCCAGTTACAGTTAATTTTGTGGTCATACAAATTTGTAATATTTTTTTATATTAATATTAATTTTTTTTAATATTTAACTTTTTTAATATTTATTTGCAGTATTAAAACTTTTAAAATCACCAAATAGTTAATTTTGTGGTCAACTTTTAACTTACGACTTATACATTACGACAACCAAACACCGTAAAGTACAATACACGTTCTCACTTTACAATTTTATATTACCAACCAAACACCGTAAAATTTACATACATGTAACTCATTTACAATTGTAAAAGACTTTACCAATTACAACTACGAATTACGGTCAGTTACGACAACCAAACAGACCCATAGGCTGCAGAACCCTCAGTCCAATAGCAGTATCCCGAGTTCGCGGGTAATGGTCACTTTAATGCGCTTGTTTTTCAAGATCTTGAGGCCTGTCAATAAATATCTCTAACGGTCAACAATAAATATTTGAATCAGTCAAAACTTAAAAGGAAAGAAAAATAAACAAAAGTCTTTCATTTAATGCACGTGCGCGCGCTACGTGTGTGGTGTACCCAACCCATTGCATTTAAATCATAACAATAAGATGAGGAAGGATTGGTATCTAAATATATTTACTTTCCATATCACATCTCATGTTGGACTAAATAAATGGGCTAAAGTGTACACCAAAAAAGATTCTAGTTTTCTCTTGATTGTGTCCACTCAATCCCGTCATCCTCTTTCAGAAGAATCCCACCTAGGTTTCTCTTAATTGAGTAGATTTTTTCTCCCATTGATGGATGGTTCATAGTTACTGATGCATAAGTGGGACACTCGTTTTTGAAGAAACTAGTTTCTGTCATGGACATCATACCATATCGAAGGAAAAAAAAAAAGGAAAATATTTTCAATACTTTTTGGACATCGTATTTATAAATATTTGGACATTTTCCCAACAATTTTTTAATACTACTCAAGTTGCACGAAAAAATTTATGTGATACTAGACTTTGTTGTTTAAGAAATCAAAGATTTAAGAGTTACTTGGAGGAAAGATATTAAAAAACACATTTACATGCAAGAAAGGTCTTGAAAAAAAATTACATTAATTCAAAATATAAATATTTTTATAAAAAATAGTATTGAGTGAAGAATATATACTAAAAATATATACATTAAAATTTTATTTAAATAAAATTTACATATATTTTCTATATAACTAGCATTTTCTTGTAAAAGATTTTTGTTTGCATTTTTTTATAGAAATTTCTAAATTAGCTTGAAGAGTTTGTTGTAAGTTTAATTTTAATGTAGGGGCATTTCGCTACACCCTTTATGTCGAATCGTATTTAGGAAAAAAAATTCAGCTTCATAATTTTATTCGCTTTAGCACCTCTCTTTTTAATATAAGGATGTGCACCCACGTATGAAGCGCTGAAGCGTTCATAAGCGGCGAAAGATGAAAATTCTCCTAAGTTAATTGCTTCAAAAAAGCTGACCACTTCGAAAATACCCTATTTTTTAAAACTGTGACTATGATCATCGTCCTCACAAAATGGTCATGGTATAGATGATTACGATCTATGATTACAATCCTCACAAAGATGCTTTATTGTTTTTGGAATGTGACTATGATCGCACTCCTCACAAAATAATCGTAACCTTATTTTTGAGGATTGCGATCATGATCGCAATCCTAATTAAATGCACTATTTATGAGGATTGCAATCATGATCGCGATCCTCATAAAAATGTCTTAAGGATTGCGATCATGATCGCAATCCTCATAAATAGTGCATTTAATTAGGATTGCGATCATGATCGCAATATTCACAAAAATATCTTATATTTGAGTGTTTATGAGGACTGCGAGAGCACTGCGATCATGGTCATAGTCCCGACAAAATGCTCTATTTTTGAGTTTTTGTGAGGACAACAATCATGATCGCAGTGCTCACAAAATGTCATATTTCTGTGTCAGTCCTCACAGAGGACTGTAATCATGAGTCGCAATACTCATATTAGCATCCCCATCATCTCCAGACGGCCCGTCCACTGACATCGAATGATCCCTAATGCTTTTCATATCTAAAAACAAACAAAACTCATTGTGAGAACAGACAAAACGAGATCAGCAAAAAGATCGATCCTAAAAAAAATTCTTGGGGCTCTGCCCTGATCCCGAAAGGGGATCGGGACCCCCTTCCAATCCCCACGACAATCTGACCGAACAAGTCAGCCCGTGAATTACTCTGCATCAGGGTTAAGGCTTAGGGGAGAGCAACATCAGGGGCAATGGGAAAGAGTAAAATAAGAAATGAAAACATATAAACCAGTGGTGGTTGGGACGAATCAGTTCATGCTGACGTGGATGAGGCTGTAGCGAATCAAATTATGACGCTGAGTTTGTTTCTTATAACTATGAGGCAAAGTAGATGGCTAAAGCGAATTATTCTTTAATGTATATGAAACTAAGGATATTACATACAAATATACATACATACATATATATATATATATACATATATATATGAGAAAAATATATATCAGCCGACGACTGAGAGACCCTCTCAGCCTGCGGTGACGTGGCACATTATTAGCCACACTAGAAAGGACGCCCCGCCTATTGAAACAGTTGAAATTACTAAATGCCTCTGCGGTAAAAGATAGTGGATCTGTATAGTTTATTATTTTTTATATTTCTGACGTTAGTCAATATTATCACAATTATCTTTTATAACTGCGACCAACTTCATCAAATCACGAAACTAATTTGAATACTTCTTTATTAATTTTTTTGTTTACTAATTTGAATTTTGCTGATTATGAATATAGTCAGAGTTTACTTTTTTCGCATGTAATGTATAAATTATTTTTTTTACATATTGAATGCGGACAAGGACTGCGACTATAATCTCAGGACTTAACGAGAGCATGTCGTGGACGTTTTTTTTTGCTAGGTTAATGTAATAACGATGACTAAGAACTAATACTATAATCACAGTTTACGTATTATTTTATATATTTGTTCTTCACTGTGACTGTTGTCTCAGCCGCCTATAAACTATTAAATTTTTTTTATATATTGAATGCGATCAAGGACTGCTACTATGGTCGCAGTACTCACGACAATATTTTTTTGCGGATGAATTTTTCGCTAGGTTAAATGTAATAACGGTGACTAAGAACTGATACTATAGTCGCAATTTACGTATGATTTTATATATTTGCTCTTCACTGTAACTGTTGTCTCAGCCGCCTATAAACTACGATTTTTTTTTTACTTATTGCATGCGAAGTAGGACTGTGATTATGGTCGCAGCGTTTAACGACAGCAGTCGCAGTTTTCTAATTTGTGATATACAGTGAAATATAGTGATTTGAGAGGATTGCGATCATGTTTGCAGTATTATCTGTTTATATAGTTTAATTTTGTACTGCGACCATGATAGCTATTTTTAACTTTATTGAATGCAAAACGATCAAACTGTTTATGACTGGACAGCGACCGTGGTAGCAGTTTCATATGTAATTATTATATGAGTACTGCAACTATTATCGCAGATAAGATGCAGAAATAATAACTATACAATATATTTTATATGTATTTTAAAAATATGAAAGATTATTTTACAGATAGAAGTAAATTTTATTTATAACATAATATGGTCAGAAAGAGACCTTACAAAAAAAGAGCATTAAAAGCTCTTAAAAGAAGACAAAATAACGTTGAATATCAGAAGATCAGAAAATCCTAATTCTCGTCGTCATCACCATCATAAGCAGATTCGTCGTCTTCATTCTCCTCGTCTTTCTGTTCATCACTTATTTCCTCATCATCTTCCTCTTTTTGAGGGTTTTTTGGTTCATCGATAAACTTCCAGAATGGATCGTCTCTATCAAGCTCTTCGTCCGATCCGTGTCGAGAAGAACCTGTTAAAGATATGCTCAAAGAAAGCGAGCCTCCAGCATCAGAGAACATGCTTTCATCAAACATGTCTCTGTCAAGTAGCAGAGGAATAATTTCCTTCTCACTAAGCCCCATGAAAATTTCATCATCCTCATGAAGAGGAGGCTCAGATAAAATATTATTTAATGTAGCGAGATAGTCAAAAGGAGTGAAGTCCAGACTGGTATCAGATTCACTAGAATACCCTAAAGAAAGAGGACCGGTGGGTGAATGATTAAAGTTGAAATCTGAGTGTTCAGAGGAAGAAGATGGGGAAGATATGTTTTAAGAATGAATTATTTTCTGAAAGTCTTTGAAATCAAATTGAAAAGGAAGAGCAAAAATATAGTTTTTAGATATGAGATAATATATTAGTTACAAGCACTATAAAAAGGTCAATAATATGAAAGAACATGAATAATAATAATAATTGTTATAGGTGACGGTTGAGTATTAGAAGAAGTGGTAACAAAAATTAAATATTTAATTGAAGAGTTATAGCGGGAGAATCCGAAGAGTTCCTTTTTTTCTATAGGTTTAGTACGTGAAGTGTAAATCACCTAGAGGGGGTGAATAGATGATGACTAATCTTATGGTCAAATAATGTAAAATTAAAAACTTATTATGCTAATCAAAACTATTTAAACTAAACACCAAGTATAACACAAGAGTGTAGCCGAATTTCCCGTGAAGGGCTCTGGACTAACTCCTCAAGATTCCTCTAAATAAGAGTTGAGGTGCCGCATTGGCTCTCTTGGTTGAATACAAGTGTTAGCAAACAATCCCCAAGCATATAACAATTAAGCTCACAATATATATCAAGCATATAAGATGAAAGCAATAAAAGCATGTAAGATATAAACAAGAGTAAGAGATAGAGAGTGAGCAATCGCAAACACGGGAGATTTGTTTCGAGGTTCGAGCACACTTGCTCTACGTTCCCGCCTTCAACACTATGAAGGATTTCCACTAAAATCGATCCCACCGGATCACTTGGTGCCGCAACACCTACAAGCTCTTTGGACTCTCTAGTCCCTTCACTCGTTCCCGCAAGAACACACCGCAAGCTCACAAGCTCGCCGAGGCCGCACCTCAAACAAAGAGTTCACACACGAACTCAAAATACCGCGAAACCGCAAGTCTGCCTCCTTAAAGTACAATGATGAACTTTGGTGATCACAGCACTTTGATCACCTAAAATCCTCTCACAATAACACTCCTATAGGATAAATATATCAATGGATAGCTCAAGTGTTTGTGAGAAAAAAAGGATGGAATGTGTGGTGAAAAACTCAAAGAAATCACTTTGAAACCCTCTTGATAAACTCCCCTTTTGATTGGAAATATTTGGCTCTAATATAAGTGGAGAAAACCTCTTGAAAGAGTAAGTAAAAATAGTGTAAAAATCCACTTAAAATCTTGTAGAAAACAGCCCCCAAAAGTCTCAATTTATAGAGTTAGAAAAACTAACCGTTGGGAGCCAGATTGGCCTGTCGGTCGACCGCCCGGTCGACCGGCCAACGGTCAGAATTCTGACCGTTGAGCCAGCGGTCGACCGGCCGGTCGACCGTGGCACTGGAACAGAGAGCAGAGCTCTCTGCCGGTCGACCGGCCCGGTCGACCGGCCCGGTCGACCGGGCTTTCCAGAGAGCAGAAGCTCTCTGCGATCGACCGGGTCGGTCGACCGGCCCTCCAGTAGTCCTGACGTGCACGTTCTGCGCACGTCGGTCGACCGCCCGGTCGACCGACTTCAAGCTCGGTCGACCGGTCTGGTCGACCGGCAGAAACTAGACAGGTCAGTTTTGGGATTGAAAAACTTAGTTTTTATTTTTTAAATAAATCCCATAAAATCATGAAAAATGTGCAAAAATAGTTTTAACATTATACTTTGATAATCAAACATGCTTGAACAAAATCAAGACATGCTACAAACAATTTGAACTATTTTTGTAACTTGAAAATTTTGGTTAAAAACTAAAACTGTATTTTTTCAAACTTGGTTTTTTAAAACTTCTCCAAATACAAAAACAAGATATTTTAAACTCTTTTAAAGTATAGAGTGTATGGATATGATCCACTACACATACATGGTGAAATATCTATGTTTTTTTACATTAAGCTCTAAATATAGTTTTGGTTAAAACATATAAACTTTGAATTCCAAAAAAACCAAACCGGTATTTTTCTAAAAGAACTCTTTTGTATTTTTCCAAAAATGTAAATTCTTTTATGAAAAACTTATCTAAATCAAGAATGTGTGTGTGTAAGATATACTTGAGCAATCCACCACTATTCTATCCTTTACATTTTATCTAAAAACAAAATCTTATAAAAACAAACCTAGACACAAGTCTTGATCTTGAAGGTCTTCACTTGAAGTCTTCTCATCTTCTTGACTTGGTCCAAACACGATCCATAAAGTTAGACTCCTCTTGAGTACATGATGTGGTCTTTATGTACAAGCTCTTGAATCAAACTGTGCTAGCTCCAAAACTTGACTTTAAATCCTTTGTTGAAGCTACATACCTACTAAGATCTTGATCACAAATCTGAAATTAAATAAACACAAGATCATTAGTACTATAAGTACATGAGTTGATCATCATCAAAACTAGAGCGATGGGCCTTTGGGCCAACAATCTCCCCCCTTTTTATGCTGACAAAACTCATGAAATTATATATGCATGGATTAAAGTAAAGCTTCAAGGAAGCTCCCCCTTAACTCATGCATCACAATAAATAATAATATATGACAATGAAAGCTCATAAACATGTATGCAAATACAAGGAGATAAACATGCATAAACAAGCATAAAACTTATCAAATTCTTTTTCTCCGATTTGCAATACAAAACATATATGCATAAACATAAATCCTTCTCCCCCTTTATGAATAAAGTAAGGAAAACATGCATATATACCAAATACTTCTCAGATACTTCTTCCCCTTTTTATCAATCATCAACAAAGGGGTCAAAGTAAAAACAAAAAAAGTGTTCTCCCCTTTTTATCAAAAGTAAAAATCAACAAAGGGGTGACATTAAACAAATCAATAAAAGAGAATAAATGCGATATACATTCATGAAGAGGAAGACGCTAAGTTAACTTCCCTACATATATGGATTACATGAAGAAAGGATGACAAGCCCTAATTCACATAACACATAATATGCAATGCATAAGAGAAGATATAAAGCTCCCCTTACACACGTGTACCGCATAAAGAAGAGTTGTCAAACTCCTCAATATAAGATACACTCAACATGAATCTATATGTAGAAGAGATGTTAAGCTCTCCTTACATATAAGCAATATAAATCAAAACATTTTTAATTTTCTTATTAAAACAAAATTTTGAATTTTCTCAATAAAAACAAATTTTGAGATATCTTAGTAAATCAAATTTTAAGATACCAAATTGTAAATAAACATTACAAATTTGATTTTTAATTGTAATTGAAACATTTTATCAATTGAAATAATAATGAAATTTTGATACAAATTGTAATCTCGATATCAATGAAAGAAAGTATTTTATATTTTGATACCAATATAATTTTTCATGGATACTAATTGAAATAAATAGTTCAATAGATACCAATTGTAAAAATACCAATTGTAAAAAAAAAGATACTAATTAAAGATAATGCATAAGCTTATATAAAAATATCAATTGAGAAATCAATTGAAAATTAAGATTTGAATTAAGCTTAGCATAAACAAACTTTGTGCTTTAAAATATGTAAACATCTTGAGAATCAAGTATAAATATATATGATTGATGGTGCTTGATTTTCAAAACATATATATGTATGGAAAAGACAATATCAATAGGAATTGATATTATGAAAATTATGAAGCATACATATATAGAAAATAAAATATGAGTATATACAAAAAGAATATCAATTGAGATACCAATTGAAATAACAATGTAAATCAAGTATATAACTCATAACTACCACCCTTTATATACTCAAGATAAAAGATTTTCCAATAAAGCTTACGAGGCCATACTCGGCCATCCGTCCACCCATGACGGTGTTGGTAGGGGTTTTCAAAGATAGGGTTTGAAAATAGTTTTATAGTGAAAAACACTACCAAATTAAAGAAAAAATGACTAGTTAAAATAATTTTTGAAAAACTAGTTAAAGATCCTTCAAACATGAAACCAAAACATATGTATATCATGAAGCATATTAAATACACAAAATTCAACACTCAAGGTCCATAAAGCTCAAAATGATCATGAAACATAGTCATGAATAAACAAATAAAGTGTGAGTGCACAAGAATCATGTAATTAGCATTTCTCATGAAGATAATCAATAAAGCTCGAAACAAATATCATTTTATCAAAACAAAAATCATGAAAATTCATTTTTCAATTAAAGGTGAAATCCATAAAAATTCATTTTTTCATCTTATAAACAAACTTCTAGGTATATGTATGTTTTTATTCAAAACTAACAATATGCATACATATCCCAAATATAAAAAGAGTCTATAAGATAAATTGCATGAAGGCAAATGACTCAAGGGGCATACATGTATATTTATTAGTTTTTACTAAAAATACCATATACATGAGTAAAAACATGAAAATAGGTAAAACAAGTGTAAATGAAGAAATCATCAAAACTAGGTCATACATGTGCATATAGTGAGTACAAATGAACAGTGAAGTGCAAACGTATATAAATCAATTTGTTGCTCACTACTTGTACATGTATATATCCAAGTTTTAATAAAAACTACATTTAAACAAGTATTTACCACATGAAGCACAAAAACATGAACATGCTAAAGAAATTATCAATGAAAAGCATGTAAACTAAACTAGGAATTTAGAGATAGTTACCAAAACAAAGAACTATACTCCAAATCTCCAAAACATGGTGGTTGTCCCAAACCTCCTTGATAGCGGTGCATCAAATATGTGTCCATCATGTCCATGTGCTTCCACCATTAAGGCATCATCTCTCGCGCGTTTTGTAAGAGCCCGCACCTACATCAAAAATACAAGGTGGGGATTTTGGTACCCATTTTCTTTTGGGTCCACGGGGGTTAGCATCTAATGGAACCCAAACATTTTTCTTAGCAAAATTAATATGATGCATCTTATCAAAATAAAACTTTGCTAAATGGGCCACAATGTGTACATTTGTACACCTTAGGATGCATATGAGTGTGGGTGTGGTCATGATGTGCAAAATGTGCAAATGCATGATGTGGATGTTGTGCATGAACATGAGGAACTTGTTTCTTTGAAAATAAGGTTTCCAATCTTTTATGATTAAATGCATATGTGCTCAAGGTTGAGCTCAAATAATCAATTTTATTTTTCAAAAATTTAACTTCATTTTTATCAATGGTTGTGGCATGAAGAGCATGATCAATAGTCTTTTTCTTTTTAGAAACATTTTTCTTTTATTTTTCAACCATTTTCTTTTTAAAGAGTTGTTTTCTTGCAAAGCAACTTCCTTTTGATTTTCCACCAAAACAATTTTATTTTTCAAAGTAGTGTTTCCTTTACAAAGATCATTCAATTTAGAAAGCAAGAAAACATTTTCATTTTTCAAATTTTCATTTTCTTTTTCAAAGCATGCAATTTTAGTTTTAAAAGAATCATTTTCTTTTACCATGCAATCAAATTTCTTTTTCAAATTCTTGTTATCCTTTTTAATCATGTCATATTTTTCAAGAAGTTGTTGACAAAAAGATTCAAGCTCATCATAAGTCATATCAACATCTTCTTCTACCTCGTATTCGGTAGTTACCTCAAGGGGGTTATCCCCTTGGACCATGTAGCACACGTTGGAAGCGTCACTTCCAACATCCGAGTCGCTCCCCGCATAGTATTGTTCTTGTTCGCTAAGGGAGAGTATTGTGTTCCAAACTACAAAAGCCGAGTCAAGATTAACAACCCTAGATAAATAAACATCATTTAGGGTACTTTTCAAAGCATGAATGGCCTTTGCATTAGCCTCATTATATTTGGCATATAAACAATATGAGTCTCTAGTAGTGGCAAAATAAATATGAATCCCTAAGGCTTTGAGGTATAAAGACATCTTAACCTTCCAAGTTTGGATGTTAAGGATGTCAAAGGTGGGAGGTGTCATGAAGTCCATGGTGTGTGTACAAATATTGTGATTAGCCTAAAAATGAGGATCTTTAACTCTAGGTTGTAAGATCCAAATCAAGAGCACTTAGCTCTGATACCAATTGTAAATCACCTAGAGGGGGTGAATAGGTGATGCCTAATCTTATGGTCAAATAATGCGGAATTAAAAACTTATTATGCTAATCAAAACTATTTAAACTAAACACCAAGTATAACACAAGAGTGTAGCCGAATTCCCCGTGAAGGGCTCTGGACTAACTCCTTAAGATTCCACTAAATAAGAGTTGAGGTGCCGCGTTGGCTCTCTTGGTTGAATACAAGTGTTAGCAAACAATCCCCAAGCATATAACAATTAAGCTCACAATATATATCAAGCATATAAGATGAAAGCAATAAAAGCATGTAAGATATAAACAAGAGTAAGAGATAGAGAGTGAGTAATCGCAAACACAGGAGATTTGTTTCGAGGTTCGAGCACACTTGCTCTACGTCTCCGCCTTCAACACTATGAAGGATTTTCACTAAAATCGATCCCACCGGATCACTTGGTGCCGCAACACCTACAAGCTCTTTGGACTCTCTAGTCCCTTCACTCGTTCCCGCAAGAACACACCGCAAGCTCACAAGCTCGCCGAGGCCACACCTCAAATAAAGAGTTCACACTCGAACTCGAAATACCGCGAACACGCAAGTCCGCCTCCTCAAAGTATAAAGATGAACTTTGGTGATCACAACACTTTGATCACCTAAAATCCTCTCACGATAACACTCCTATAGGATGAATATATCAATGGATAGCTCAAGTGTTTATGAGAAAAACAAGGATGGAATGTGTGGTGAAAAACTCAAAGAAATCACTTTGAAACACTCTTGATAAACTCCCCTTTTGATTGGAAATATTTGGCTCTAATATAAGTGGAGAAAACCTCTTGAAAGAGTAAGTAAAACTGGTGTAAAAATTCACTTAAAATCTTGTAGAAAACAGCCCCCAAAAGTCCCAATTTATAGAGCTAGAAAAACTAGCCGTTGGGAGCCAGATTGGCCTGTCGGTCGACCGCCCGGTCGACCGGCCAACGATCAGAACTTTGACCGTTGAGCTAGAGGTCGACCGGCCGGTCGACCGTGGCACTAGAACAGAGAGCAGAGCTCTCTGCCGGTCGACTGGCCCGGTCGACCGGGGATTTCTAGAGAGCAGAAGCTCTCTGCGGTCGACCGGGTCGGTCGACCGGCCCTCCAGCAGTTCTGGCGTGCACGTTCTATGCACGTCGGTCGACCGCCCGGTCGACCGACTTCAAACTCGGTCGACCGGCAGAAGCTAGACAGGTCAGTTTTGGAATTGAAAAACTTAGTTTTTATTTCTTAAATAAATCCCATAAAATCATGAAAAATCTACAAAAATAGTTTTAATATTATACTTTGATAATCAAACATGCTTGAACAAAATCAAGACATGTTACAAACAATTTGAACTATTTTTGTAACTTGAAAATTTTGGTTAAAAACTAAAACTGTATTTTTTCAAACTTGATTTTTCCAAAACTTCTCCAAATACAAAAACAAGATATTTTAAACTCTTTTAAAGCATAGAGTGTATGGATATGATCCACTACACATACATGGTGAAATATCTATGTTTTTGACATTAAGCTCTAAATATGGTTTTGGTTAAAACATATAAACTTTGAATTCCAAAAAATCAAACCGGTATTTTTCCAAATATAAATTCTTTTATGAAAAACTTATCTAAATTAAGAGTGTGTGTGTGTAAGATATACTTGAGCAATCTACCAACTATTCTATCCTTTACATTTTATCTAAAAACAAAATCTTATAAAAAGAAATCTAGACACAAGTCTTGATCTTGAAGGTCTTCACTTGAAGTCTTCTCATCTTCTTGACTTGGTCCAAACACGATCCATAGAGTTAGACTCCTCTTGAGTACATGATGTGGTCTTTATGCACAAGCTCTTGAATCAAACCGTGCTAGCTCCAAAACTTGACTTTAAATCCTTTGTTGAAGCTACACACCTACTAAGATCTTGATCACAAATCTGAAATTAAATAAACACAAGATCATTAGTACTATAACTACATGAGTTGATCATCATCAAACTAGAGCGATGGGCCTTTGGGCCAACATGAAGTACAAATTAACTTTTTATAGAATATTTTCCTTATATCTTTAGATTATGTATGGTGTACATCTTTCCTTTATCGAGATTAATATTAGTGCATCTCTTTTTTCGAGACTGTTGTTGTATCACGGTAGATAGAATATTAATTACTTCATTTAATTCAGAGTAATTAATATAGTATTTTATAAGGTGTGATATACGCGGACTGTTCTCAGGGTCGCATGGCTAATCTATTTGTAAAATTATCAAAAATCTGTTACATAAGGCATGCGAAAAAAGATAGCGACTGTGATCGCAGTGCTGAACGAGGTCGCAGTGCTGAATGATAGCATGTTTTGTCTGTTATTTTTATGCGAATAAGGAATGCGACTAGGGTCGCAGACGTGATATAAAATTGAAAATTATATTATATTAAGTTTGCGACCATGGTCACAGTGATAGAAAGTTTTGTTATACTATGACTGCGACTAGTGTCGCATTCATCATATAAAATTGAAAATTATATTATATTATGTCTGCGACCATGGTCGCAATGTTTGAAAGTTTTATTATACTATGACTGCGACTATGATCGCAGACTTTGTAAAACGGTCAGAATTCTGTTACATAAGGCATGTGAAAAAAGACAGCGTCTATCGTCGGAGTGCTGAACAATATCATGTTTCGTCTGTTATGAATTTTTTGTGGATAAGGAATGTGAAATAATTAACCATTGTATTTTATTATTTTTTTACACTGTACATTTGTAATATAAAAATCAATATACAGTTGCCCCAGATTAAATTTCATTTTTTTATTCATTTCAATTTCTTTTATTAAACCAATATGAGTTGAAAATAACACGAAATAAAATAATAAAAAATTAAATAAAAAACAACAGTTGTTTTATGTTTCAAACATGTTTTTTACTTTTCAATGTTGTTTATTTCACATTATCTTGATCCAAATTTTTTTTATTATATTTTCGATGTAGTAGAATTAGGAATTTTATAAGTGTAGATATATTCAACTGAAAATTTTCTGTAAATTACAAATTTTTTAGGTAAATTTTGTTTGTGGATGAGTTTATGCTAGTTTAGAAGTAAAAAAAGGGTATTTTCGTCAATTTGATTCACGATTCTTTAGGCGGAATTTTTTTGAGGCGCCTACGTTCTGCGACCGATATGTGGCATATATTCAGCCACGTCACTGCCGGCTGAGAAACTCTCTCAGCCGTCGGCTGACGTACAGTAACCCCTATATACACACACACACATATATACACACACATGTTTTCCCACTTTCATTTCTCGTATTGATAACTATGGGATAGAGACACTGTTCCTAATAATTATAGGACACTATAAGAAAATTTTTCCGTTGATCATGTAAAACTTGTCATAAATGCCCAAAATTGATACCTTAATAAGTTAATGTAACGTGGTAATAAGTTTTTCTCTTAAAAAACCTTTTGAGAATTGAACATATATTTCCTTGAGGAACATATATGTCAAAAGGAAAACATGAATTACGAAAATATTTCATATCCTGTATTGTTTTTATTTTTATTTTTTATTTTTTTTTGAGAACAAAGGAAAAAAAGACGTGAATAACGAGATTTTTGATGCTAGAAAAAGCAGTAAAGGATTCTGACGAGGAGATCTTTTCTTGGGGTTGGAAATAAATTTCCCAAAGCCAAAACCCATAAGACTGTTTGTTTCGCGTAAAAAGTAGTAAAATGTTGTAATTCGTAAATGGCTTACAGCACAATTATAATTATAGTTTTTGTTTAAACCGTAATTCATAATAGACTTATGCAACTCAACTACCACTCACTTGCAATCCAATTACCACTCACTTATAGCTCACTTACAGTTAATTTTGTGATCATACAAATTTGAATATTTTTTATATTAATATTAATTTTTTAATATTTAATATTTATAGTATTTATTGTAATATTTAAAATTTAAAATCACCAAATAGTTAATTTTATGGTTAGCTTTTCCACTTACGACTTACACATTACGGGCCTGTTTGTTTCGTTGCAAAACGTCGCAAGTCGTAAGTCGTAAAATGAGAATGGAAAAAATGAACTGTAGCAGAGAAAATATATTGTGTTTTACGGTGTTTGGTTGATAAAGTGGAGTGTAAATGGAAAAGTATATTGTGTTTTACGGTGTTTGGTTGATAAAGTGAAAGTGTAAATGATAAAGTATATTGTGTTTTACGGTGTTTGGTTGGTAATGTAAAAGTTGTTGGCCCAAGGTTACAATCACCCTTGTTTAGTGTATTTTGATGATTACAAAACATATTAGTTATTTGTACTAATAACAATTGTTGTTTAAGTGTGTTTCAGGTTTATTATCATACTAGAAGTACTCTCACTCAAATACAAGGTTTTGGACTCAAGACAATTCAATTTGGGCTCAAGTTGCAATATTGAAGATCAAGTGAAGATAGCCCACCTTGAAGAATAGCTTTGAAGTCTTTTAGAAAGTTTGTAAGTTTAGAATGTTAAAGTTTGAATATAGGAAATTTGGCTCTAGGATTTGCACACACACTTGTTTCAAATATTTCCTATGTTTTGAAAATGATTATTTCTAAGTTTTATGCCTTAGTTTATATATACATGTACCAAAGCTTTATATCTTGAAAATCTTGTTAAAACATGTGTATAAACTATTTTCTGCATAATACTTAGCTATATGTATTTTTAAAATATGTCTCAAAATTTTTCTAACTCAAAACAGCCCAGTTTTTCAGTTTCAGGCAACATCGGTCGACCGGACCGGTCGACCGGAGCTGTGTCTGGACATGCACTGTTTGTGCATGTCCGTCGGTCGACCGGACCGGTCGACCGACGGAGAGCATTCTGCTCTCGGGAATTTTCGGTCGACCGGACCGGTCGACCGGAAGAAGGAAACTGTGTTTCCTCCTTTTGGGTCGGTCGACCGGACCGGTCGACCGGGAGCCAACGGCTACTTCCAGCTAGGCTGGCGGTCGACCGGACCGGTCGACCGCCAAGCCTGCAACATAGCAACGGCTCTTTCCTCTTTGGGCAGTTCTGAAAAATCTGTTTCTTTTTCAGCTTTAACAGATTTTTGGAGATTTGTTGGGGAGCTTTTTCAGAGAAAATAAGACAAAAAGAATTGTTTTTAACCTATCTTTAAGCCTATAAATAGAGGAGAACTCTCTCTTGCATTTCACCAAGAAAATCCTCAAGTTTGTGTTGTTTTCAAAAGAGAAAAGAAAGAGTTTTTAAGCCTTCATTCCAATTCTTTTTGAGCTAGTTTTTCAGTTGTGTTTGATTGTCTATATCACTCTACAGCTGAAGTTTTCTCACCACACTTCATAGAGCCAAAAATCCTATACTCATTCTATAGTGAAGTTGTAATTGAAGTGAGAGTGTTTGTAAAAGAGTTTGAGAAAAAGTGTAGTGATCTTGTTGGTGATCACTTTGTTCTTGTAATCCTTTCCTTGTGGAGCAACCTCTTCGGTAGAGGTCCTTTGTACTTGGTGGAGCTCGGTGCTCGGTCTTCGGTAGACCAATTGTAAAGGCATCCTCGGTGGATAGTGGAAACCCTTCACGGAGGTGAAGGCGGGGACTAGAGCAAGTGTGCTCGAACCTCGAAACAAATCATCTTGTTTGCGATTGCCTTTGCGTTATTCTTGCTTTCAATTTCTCTTGCTTTATATTATCTTGAATTATTTGCTTGAGAACTAACCCTCTACTTGTGCAATCTTGTCTTGTTTACTTTACTTGCTATACTTGTTGTGTTACATTGTGTGCATTTCATTTTCCATCATCATACTTGGCATTGATCGATCACACCTCAATACAACACGGTTGCATTGCGCACCTCTAACCCATTTTAAGGGGAATTGGGAGGAAGGAGTTCAGAACCTCGCAAGGGGTATTCGGCTCTTAGTCGTGTTTTGAGAGATCGTTGCATCACTCATTTAATTAAAGTTTAAAAAGATCATTAGATTAGCATTCACACCTATTCACCCCCCCTCTAGGTGTTTTTTCAATTGGTATCAGAGCTTGGACTCTAGGATTTGGTTTAACCACCTTAGAGAAGATCCTAATTTGCTAATCATTTCATTCATATTCATATAGTAAAAATGGCCGATGGAATTAAGACCCCTCCTAAATTTGATGGACTTAACTTTCCCATATGGAAAGTTAAGATGACCGTGTTTTTGCAATCTCTAGGTAGCCGAGTTGCAAAGGCCGTGACTAAGTCCTTTAGTGTACCCCCGGTGACGAATCCACTTGGTCCGAAATAGAGACTAAGGAATTCGATGCCAATGCCAAAGCTCACTATGCACTTCTACAAGCCCTTAATGATGATGACATTTCTAGGGTTATTCATTGCAAATCCGCATATGAGATTTGGTCACACTTGATAGTCACACATGAGGGGACCTCACAAGTAAAGAAGGCTAAGATTGACCTTCTTCGGTCTCAATATGAAACATTTAGCATGCAAGAAAATGAAACCATAGATGATATGGTTACAAGATTTACCAAGATTACTAATGGACTCTCTTCTTTAGGTGAAGATATCAACAATGATCAAAGAGTAAGGAAGATCATCCGAGCTCTTCCTCCTTCATGGGAAGTTAAAGCAACAACCTTAAAGGAACTCAATGACAATGAAGAGATGGAGCTTATAGGTCTCATTGGGAACCTCAAAACCCATGAGATGGAAAGGAAAGCAAGGGAGGAAATGGCTCCTTCCAAAAAGAAGACTATCGCCTTCAAGAGTCAAGCTACACACTCCGATGAAGACGATGAAGAAGAAGATGATGAGGAGCTCTCACTCCTTGTTAAGAATGTCCGGAGGATGTACAACAAGGCGAAGTACCAAGGTAGAAGAAGATGGCAAGGAGGCAAAGAAGAAAGGAAGATCACTTGTTTCAACTGCCAAAAGCCCGGACACATTGTTGCGGAATGTCCGGACAAAGCCAAGCCCTCCACATCAAAGAAGCCCTACAAGAAGAAGGCTATGAAGGCAACTTGGGATTCGGAGACCGAATCCGAAGAAGAGATTGACACCGCCAACATGTGCTTCATGGCCAATGAAAGCACAAGCAAGGTAACCCCTTCCACCCCTTTTGATGATGAACTCTCCATGGATGAACTAGGAGAAGCTTTTGTTGAGTTATCACAAAATTATGATTTCTTGAAGAAAAAGTATTTAAAAATGAAAAAGGATAATGAATCTTTAAGTCATCAAGTTTTTACTCTTACAAAAGAAAAGGATGATTTGGTTTCCACCTTGACCACTACTAAAAATGATTTTGAAAAATATAAGATTTCTTGCAAAGGTAAGGCCCCACTAATTGATTCTAATGAAGTTTCTATGCTTAAGGAAAGATTAGACTCATTAAGTGTTGTTTTAAAAAATTGTGAGTTTAACAAGAAGAAAATTGAGGCTATGTTTCTTAAGAAACAAGCCCCAAAGAAAAATGCTCATGCTCATGTTCATGTTCATGCTACACAACCTAAACAACATGGCAAACCCCAAAACATGCTCACACTACACATACACATCATGCTTTCATGTATAGAAAAGTGTACTCAAGTTCACATTGTGGGCGGAAAGGACACTTAGCTATTTTTGTTATGATAGACTAAGTGCATCACATCATAATGTTTGGGTTCGTAACACTAACTTTCAAGGACCCAAGAAAGTTTGGGTACCAAAGTCAACAATTATTTTAAATGATGTAGGTACTTTCCAAAGCCCAACGACGTAGAGGTTTGTGGTATCTTGATAGCGGTTGCTCAAGGCACATGACTTGGGACATCAACAACTTTGTAACCCTATCAAGATATCATGAAGGTGGCACCGTCACCTTCGGAGATGACGCCAAGGGTAAAATCATCGGTATTGGTAATGTAAAACTTGGCACCTTTCCTTTAATTGAAAATATAGTTTTAGTTGATGGCCTCAAGCATAATCTCTTGAGTGTTAGTCAACTTTGTGATAAAGGTTTTGATGTTGTTTTTGATAATGTTTCTTGTAAAGTAATTGATAGAACTTCTAATGTTTGTGTATTTTCCGGTTTTCGTGAAAGTAATGTTTATATGATTGATATGTTAAATATGTCTTGTAATATTACTTGTTTGAAAGCCCTCGATGATGACTCTTGGTTGTGGCATAGGAAATTAGGGCATATTTCTTTTGATCATATTTCTAGATTAAATTCAAAGGAAATGGTGAAAGGTATTCCTTACTTGAATTTTGAAAAGGACCGAGTTTGTGACGCATGTCAATATGGGAAACAAACTAAGTCTTCTTTCAAGTCAATTAAGGATATCATGACATCACGTCCTTTGGAGTTAATCCATATGGATCTATTTGGCCCTACACAAACCAAAAGTCTAAGTGGGAATAGATTTGCATTTGTTTTAGTTGATGATTTTTCAAGATTTACATGGGTTTTCTTTCTTGAACATAAAAGCCAAGCATTTTCTTATTTTCAAACTTTTAAGAAAAGAGTAGAAAAAGAAAAAGATTCTTTGATTTTGAGAATAAGAAGTGATAGAGGAGGTGAATTCATTAACCAACCCTTTACCACTTTTTGTGATGAACATGGAATAAAGCATGAACTTTCTTGTCCTAGAACTCCACAACAAAATGGAGTAGTTGAACGGAAAAATAGAACATTACAAGAGATGGCTAGGACAATGCTAAGTGAATACGGTCTACCACATTATTTGTGGGCCGAGGCCGTTAATACATCATGCTACATATCTAATCGTGTTTTCTTATGCAAAAATACAACTAAAACTTCTTTTGAAATGTATTTTTCTAGAAAACTAAATGTTTCTTATTTCAAAGTTTTTGAATGCAAATGTTTTGTTTTAAATACAAAAGATAATTTAGGAAATTTGATGCTAGATTTATGAGGCTATTTTTGTAGGTTACTCAAACACTAGTAAAGCTTATAGAGTTTTCATTAGATCATCATTGACTATTGAAGAGTCTATTCATGTTAAGTTGAGGAATCTAACAAGTTTGTTAAGAATGTTGTAGAAATAGATGCATTGGATGAAGGTTTGGAGAAAGTGACCTTGGAGGATGCTTCTACTATGGGAGACAAACCAAAGGATGATGAAGGAAGCAAAGCTAAAGTGGAAGAGGCACAAGGAAATGAAAATCAAACACATGAGGTGGAGCCTACTCAACCACTACCAAAGGATTGGAGATACAATCCACATCATCCCAAGGACCTCGTCATAGGTGAAGTATCAAAAGGGGTAGCTACTCGCTCTAGACTTCATGACTATTGTGGTAACTATGCATTCATTTCTCATATTGAACCCAAAAATGTGCTCGAAGCCGAGACCGATTCATATTGGTTGCTAGCCATGCAAGAGGAGCTCAATCAATTTGAGCGCAACCAAGTTTGGCACCTTATTCCTAAGCCCCACGATAGACCAACAATTGGTACTAAGTGGATCTTTAAGAATAAGTTGGATGAATCGGGTAATGTAGTTAGAAACAAGGCTAGGTTAGTTGCCCAAGGTTACACTCAAATCGAAGGGATCGATTTTGAAGAAACCTTTGCACCTGTAGCACGGCTTGAAGCCATACGGATGACACTAGCATTTGCCTCATATAAAGATTTCAAATTATTTCAAATGGATGTTAAAAGTGCTTTCTAAATGGATTTATTGAAGAGGAGGTGTATGTTGAACAACCCCCCGGGTTTGTTGATCCTACACATCCGGATTTTGTTTTTAAATTAGATAAAGCTCTTTATGGTTTGAAACAAGCCCCTAGAGCTTGGTATGAAAGACTTTCTTCATTTTTAACTTCAAATGGTTTTAAGAAAGGTAAAATTGATACAACATTGTTTACAAAACATGTAGAAAAAGATATTCTTATTGTACAAATTTATGTGGATGATATTATTTTTGGTTCTACTAATGAATCTCTTTGCAAAGCTTTTGAATCATGCATGAAGAATGAATTCGAAATGTCTATGATGGGAGAACTCAACTATTTCCTTGGACTCCAAATCAAGCAAAAGAAGGATGGGATCTTCATCAATCAAGCCAAGTACACAAAGGAACTAATCAAAAGGTTTGGGCTTGAAGGATCAAAAGTAAGCAAAACTCCCATGGCAACAACTACAAAGCTTGACAAGGATGAACAAGGTAAAAGTGTAGACATTAAACTTTATAGAAGCATGATTGGTAGTTTGCTTTATTTGACGGCTAGTAGGCCGGATATTATGTTTTCCGTTGTCTTTGTGCACGTTTTCAATCTTGTCCTAAAGAGTCTCACATAATTGCGGTTAAACGCATAATTAGATACCTTAAGGGCACTATTGAAATGGGTTTGTGGTATCCTAAAACCGGATTATTTGGAAGAGTTTTTCGGATGCCGACTATGCGGGTTGTAGGGTAGATAGGAAGAGCACAAGTGGAACATGTCAATTCTTAGGTAATTGTCTTGTATCTTGGTCTTCCAAAAAGCAAAATTCGGTAGCCCTATCAACCGCCGAGGCGGAGTATGTTGCGGCCGGAGCTTGTTGTGCACAAGTTCTTTGGATGAAACATACTCTCCTTGACTATGATTTACACTTTGATCATGTTAAAATATTTTGTGATAATACTAGTACTATTCACATGACAAAGAATGCAAATCAACATAGTAAAACCAAACACATTGACATTAGGTATCACTTTCTTAGAGATCATTATGAGAAAGGTGATATTGACATTGACTATGTTTCTACCGATTTTCAACTTGCCGATATTTTTACTAAACCATTAGACTATGCTAGATTTTCATTTATTTGTGGTGAGTTGAATGTTTGTATTATAGATTCTTAAAATTAAAAATTGTTTTTCAATAGTTTTGTTTTAACCCTTTTTGATGTATGACAAAAAGGGGGAGAATAAGTTTGTTGACATTTGGAAAATAAGTGTTTAAGTTTAAATTTTTTAAGTTTGATACTATTTGAGTTTCATTTCATGAAGAAAAAGAAAGTTTGTGTTTATTTGAGTTTTTGGACAAAAACTATTGTGTTTGTTAAAATGCTTTATGTATGCTTACATAGTTTTTCATATTCACGATGAATACATAGCATTGTTTGAGGGGGAGCTTTCCAAGCTCTTCTTCTTTTATTTGTTTCAATAACTTATATGTTTTGTCATCATCAAAAAGGGGGAGATTGTTGGCCCAAGGTTACAATCACCCTTGTTTAGTGTATTTTGATGATTACAAAACATATTAGTTATTTGTACTAATAACAATTGTTGTTTAAGTGTGTTTCAGGTTTATTATCATACTAGAAGTACTCTCACTTAAATACAAGGTTTTGGACTCAAGACAATTCAATTTGGGCTCAAGTTGCAATATTGAAGATCAAGTGAAGATAGCCCACCTTGAAGAATAGCTTTGAAGTCTTTTAGAAAGTTTGTAAGTTTAGAATGTTAAAGTTTGAATATAGGAAATTTGGCTCTAGGATTTGCACACACACTTGTTTCAAATATTTCCTATGTTTTGAAAATGATTATTTCTAAGTTTTATGCCTTAGTTTATATATACATGTACCAAAGCTTTATATCTTGAAAATCTTGTTTAAAACATGTGTATAAACTATTTTCTGCATAATACTTAGCTATATGTATTTTTAAAATATGTCTCAAAATTTTTCTAACTCAAAACAGCCCAGTTTTTCAGTTTCAGGCAACATCGGTCGACCGGACCGGTCGACCGGAGCTATGTCTGGACATGCACTGTTTGTGCATGTCCGTCGGTCGACCGGAGAGCATTCTGCTCTCGGGAATTTTCGGTCGACCGGACCGGTCGACCGGAAGAAGGAAACTGTGTTTCCTCCTTTTGGGTCGGTCGACCGGACCGGTCGACCGGGAGCCAACGGCTACTTCCAGCTAGGCTGGCGGTCGACCGCCAAGCCTGCAACATAGCAACGGCTCTTTCCTTTTTGGGCAGTTCTGAAAAATCTGTTTCTTTTTCAGCTTTAACAGATTTTTGGAGATTTGTTGGGGAGCTTTTTCAGAGAAAATAAGACAAAAAGAAATTGTTTTTAACCTATCTTTAAGCCTATAAATAGAGGAGAACTCTCTCTTGCATTTCACCAAGAAAATCCTCAAGTTTGTGTTGTTTTCAAAAGAGAAAAGAAAAGAGTTTTTAAGCCTTCATTCCAATTCTTTTTGAGCTAGTTTTTCAGTTGTGTTTGATTGTCTATATCACTCTACAGCTGAAGTTTTCTCACCACACTTCATAGAGCTAAAAATCCTATACTCATTCTATAGTGAAGTTGTAATTGAAGTGAGAGTGTTTGTAAAAGAGTTTGAGAAAAAGTGTAGTGATCTTGTTGGTGATCACTTTGTTCTTGTAATCCTTTCCTTGTGGAGCAACCTCTTCGGTAGAGGTCCTTTGTACTTGGTGGAGCTCGGTGCTCGGTCTTCGGTAGACCAATTGTAAAGGCATCCTCGGTGGATAGTGGAAACCCTTCACGGAGGTGAAGGCGGGGACTAGAGCAAGTGTGCTCGAACCTCGAAACAAATCATCTTGTTTGCGATTGCCTTTGCGTTATTCTTGCTTTCAATTTCTCTTGCTTTATATTATCTTGAATTATTTGCTTGAGAACTAACCCTCTACTTGTGCAATCTTGTCTTGTTTACTTTACTTGCTATACTTGTTGTGTTACATTGTGTGCATTTCATTTTCCATCATCATACTTGGCATTGATCGATCACACCTCAATACAACACGGTTGCATTGCGCACCTCTAACCCATTTTAAGGGGAATTGGGAGGAAGGAGTTCAGAACCTCGCAAGGGGTATTCGGCTCTTAGTCGTGTTTTGAGAGATCGTTGCATCACTCATTTAATTAAAGTTTAAAAAGATCATTAGATTAGCATTCACACCTATTCACCCCCCTCTAGGTGTTTTTTCAAAAGTGTAAGTGGAAAAGTTAACCACAAAATTAACTGTAGCAGTAATTTAAATATTATAAATGCTATTAAATTAAATCTACTATTACAAATTAAATTGTATTAATAAATTTGAGATAAAAAATTAATAATCTTAATATTTTATTTATAACAATAATATTAATAAAATATTAGTAAAATTAGTAAAATATTACTACAATATTAACTAAATAAGTAATTATAAAATTTTAAGAAAATCTAAAGAAACTGAATAAAATTTTAAGGATACTAATAAAACATAAATATTAAAAAATCTTAAGAAAATTAATAAAATATAGTTATAATATTATAATATTATAAAATACTTAAGATTATTATAATATTAAATTTTATGATAATAATATTGTAATATTATAAAAATATAAAATTAACAAAGTAAAATATAATTATAAATTTAATAATGAAATATTATTATGATATTATTATAATGAATTATTACAATATTAACATAATAAAATATTAATATAATTTTAAAGTATATTATAATATTAATAAAGTAATTATTTATATTAAGAAATAAATAAATTAAATATATAATAATTTTATATTAAAACACATTATTGTTATATTAATAAAATATTAAATTTAAATAAAATATTAAGAAAAATTGGTGTAAATATTAATAAATAATAAAGTATTAAATAACAATATTAAATTATATATTAAATTAAAATAATAAAATAGTAAATATTAAAACAATCTTAAAAATAATAAAAAACTAAAAAATACCAGTATAAAATAATTCGGTAAGAAATTAAACACTATTAAAAATATTAAATATATTAAATATTTAATAATATTAAATTATATATTGATTATCAAGTAACTGCTTTGGCACTACGAATGTATTACAAGTAGAATTTACATGACCACAAAATTAACTGTAGCAGTTGCAAGTGGGAAAATTTGAGTGTAAAGGTGAGATTTATATGACCACAAATTAACTGTAGCAACTGCAAGTGGGAAATGAGAGTTGTATTTTGCGAAATGTTTTGCAACGAAACAAACAGCTGAAAATGGAAAAGAGTTTTACGACTTGCGGTTTTGCGGCGTTTTGCGGGAAAACAAACAGGCCCTACGACAACCAAACACCGTAAAGCACAATACACTTTCTCACTTATAACTTTATATTACAAATCAAATACCGTAAAACTATATATATAACTCATTTACAACTATAAAAGAGTTTATCAATTATAATTTACGGATTACGGTCAATTACGACAACCAAACGTACCCAAAAATGTTACGTTTAGCATGCCAAACATGATATTGGGATTAGTGGAATATCTTTAATCAAACTACAGAGAGGGTTTAGAAACTAAAAAGATGAAAAGAAGGGGACTAAACAAAAATTTAAAAGGTAAAAAAGAAAGAGAAAAGGTGTGAAAGTTGCATCAGACGCTGACATCTGTTGTAAGTTGGAATGTTCCATTCGTCTCGTCCTCGTCTCTCTCATCCTTTTTAATAAAATATAATCTTTGGATAAACATTGAAAATTCCGACATGAGGGCAGGATAGATTGAAGAAATCCCATTTGGTTGGTTCAATTTTCTCTCTCGGGCATCAATTATTTTGACAGGAATCGGTGGTTTCTAATCTTTCTTTCAATTGGGTAAGTTTATGCTCTAATCCTCAGTCATGTATATTTCCTGATAAATTTCAGTTTATAGTTTCTGCTGTTAACCTAACATTTTCATCAACTTGTTGTCATTCAATTTGGAGAGGTGTTGAAGAAAAGTATATCTTTCTGTTCATACTTCAGTTAGTTTCTTTAGCAAATTCCTCTCAATATTTTCTGTTCTAGTTCGTTTGTTTGACATTTCTCTGTGAAAAAGAATTGTGGGTTCTTTTCCATTAATATAGACAATTAATGGGTTATGTTGAAATCTCTGCTATCAGTTGCTTCAGTGCGAAATGTCAAATATTTCAATGAAGATATCATCTTTGGATCCTATTTAGGTTTAGCACCAGTTTTTGATCTAATTTGGTAGTTGTTACCATCCGTAGGCTAAAGAGGGTTAGATATAATTTGGGTTTCCCATGGAGAACCTTCCTGATGCAGTGGTCTCTGAGATTTTGAGGCGAATCGATAAAACGGCTGATAGAAATGCCTTTTCCATGGTTTCCAGACGCTTATGTAGCATTGAGGCAGATCAGAGAGATTTCTTAAGAGTTGGTTGTGGGTTACACCCCGCCGCCGAAGCATTAACTTCTCTATGCATTCGATTTCCAAATTTAACAAGAATAGAGATTGTTTACTCTGGTTGGATGTCAAATATGGGGAAACAATTAGACAATCAAGGACTTGTCATACTCTCTTCTCACTGTCCTAAGCTTGTTGATCTGACCTTAAGCTTCTGTTCATTCGTTGATGACACCGGTTTTGGTTATTTAGCGTTTTGCAAGAGCCTTAGAGCTCTTAAGCTGAATTTTATACCTGGAATCAGTTCGAATGGGCTTCTTTCAGTTGCGGTTGGTTGTAAGAATCTTTCTGCTCTCCAGCTCAGTCGCTGCATGAAGGTGAGCAGCGTCGAGTGGCTAGAATATATTGGCAGGCATGGAAACTTGGACTTCCTTTCAATAAAGAATTGCCGGGGTCTTGGGCAGGATGATCTTGTAATGTTAGGTCCAGGGTGGAAAAGCTTAGGCATTTGGAGTTTGAGTTGGATACAAATTATAGGTATTGGAAGGTTTACGGTCAGTGGGCAGTGAGCAAATGGAAGAAGCAAGAGCTCTACTGTGACAGCTTGAGGGAGCTTCGCTTAGTAAATTGTAGTTTAGATCCTGGAAGACCACTTTCTTATGTTTTAGGGAGGTGTGAGGCATTGGAGAATCTCACCTTGGACATGTGTAGTGGGGTGGAAGATAGTAATATGTTTGCATTGTCTCAGAAGTCCTGCAACATTAGAAGGATATCACTCAACTGTCTGCGGGATTTCTGGTATCAATGGATGTACCATTCAAATTGACTGATGATGGTCTAAAGGAATTAGCTCGCGGTTGTTCTATGCTGGAAGAGTTTGAGTTATGCCTCTCGGATTGGGAATTTCCATCATTCTCTGGTTTCACCCAAAGTGGCATCCTGAACCTGATTCAAAATTGTCCAATTCGAGTGTTGGCTCTCAATAACGCATGTTTTTTCAATGACGTTGGGATGGATGCTCTCTGTTCTGCCCACTTCTTGCAGGTGCTAGAGCTTGTGAAGTGCCAGGATGTGACTGACGAAGGGATACAGCATGTTGTGAACTTCCCTTCCTTGACTACTCTGAAGCTTTACAAATGTTTGGGGTTGAGTGATGCCGGGCTGAAGCCACTTGTCGGTTCAGGAAAGCTGGATTCTTTGGTAGTTGAAGAATGTCCTCTGATTTCAGAGAATGGTGTACAAGGTGCTGCAAAATATGTTTCATACAGGCAAGATTTTTCATGGATGAACTGAACAATTTTCTCAGCTCATTTATACGTTCTTGATGGTTGCGATTTCTAGTTAGAATTTGGCGAAGTGGCAATGTGAGTTCCAGCATGGGCTCAACCTTCAAGCAGCCAGTTACATGAATATGTGTCTGAAGGGAGTTATAAATTCTATGAACATCCTGAAGCCATCCATCATTTTACAGCGACAAAAAGACCTCATGCTCATGGTGTATGTCTCAGCCCAAGGCAATTCCTTAAAGTTCTGGGCCTTACATATGAGATGCTGGTTGAAACTGTGAGAATATCTAATTTAGTAGTTTACATTCAGCTTATAGACATGAAGTGGAGAAATAAAATATAGCCATGAATTGTCTCTCCAACATTTTACTTCATCATCTGTAAGTTTTCACTACTCATGCTTGTATGTTTTGTTAGGTGACCATCTTTCTATGTCATTGTAACTTGTAGGTATAAACTGTTGGATCGTACGGCTTAATTTGTGTTGATGATAACTATGAACTGCTTTCTTTCCAAAAAAGGATCTATATCATGAAGCACCGGATTATAATTCATCACTGTTTAACCTCCAATACATAAAGCAAGAACTGGAACATATTTTGCATTGGTAGTAGAGGTAAATGCACGTGCCTTGGTGCCATCCTTTCCTCTACTTATTTTCTTTCTTAGTCGAATCATAATTGTTTGATTTTTGTTTTCTTTTGCTATCTGCGTAATATTTCATTTGTGAGACTTATTAAATTTCTGAAACCAGGATTCCTCCAAAAGCAAAAAATATTCTGAAACCAGGTGCCAAACGTCAAGACTCCCCTAATTTCTCAACCTATTTTTCTATATTTTGGCTGATGAATATTTTTGGATGGTACATATCGAAATTCTTGTCATCTTCTACTTTAGTTTCACTACTGTATCCTCATCTAGGAAATTTGGTACGGTTTCTTACATTGTGCATGAACCTAACCTGTGTTACCAATGAATAGATCTTCTTTCTTACCATCTCGACATCTAGGTTTTATGGGATGCTGACCCCTCTACTGTATTTGTCTCAAAAAATTTCTCATAATTACTTAAGGCTCTAATTATACTCTACATTAAGTTTAAAAGGAAAAAGAAAGTTTTTGTTTCTTCTCAGTATATGATTCAGGCAATCCCGATCTTCGAGAGCCTCAAGGAACTGCGCTGCAAGTGTGATTGGGTTACGAGTCCCATGCTTTGCGTCCTCGTCTCCTTTCTTGCTTCTTGCCCGACTCTAGAGTTGCTCCATATAGATGTAAGCTTATTCATCAATTCCTCTCTTGGTTTAAAATTTATTGTTTTATGACTGAACACCTTTCAAATTAACATCTCAAATTCTTCTTGAAAAGTTAAGAGAGTTCTTGAATAAGTACCAACGGATAAGTTCATCGAATCTCTGCTCTGCTCTGACTATGTTTATTGGACTCAAATAGACTTAGCGATATTGAAACGTTGATCATGTGACTCCTATCTAATAAAAATTTTGTGCGCAATACGGGAGGGTAAGGCGTATGTATGAATCCCTTGAGTCCACTTGTATATATACCAAAAGCAGCTTTTTTATCATCATTCTAAATTCACTATTATCTCTTTCCTCTCTTTTCGGGTAAGAACTGGAAAAATTTCTGTTGCTTCGACTTGATATGTCCATTTCTTTTTTTTTCTTTCAAGTGTGTTTTTTAGCTATCTTGGGTGAACGAGTTCATAACAAGGCTCCAATATCGGGTCCGATGACAATCGCAGGACACGTCAAGAAATCCCGGCATGACCTACATTTCTTGGCACTAACAATGAAAGATTGCTGGTAGAGTATCATGGTGATGATTTACAGATTCACTATTGTTGATGTTTCGGGTAGAGATAAAGATCATATTCGCCTATTTTCTCAGATACACTCCGAGAGCATCTCAGAGGGTTCAGATAAATGCTCGAGTTTCTGGTTGGAAAAAGAATTTTCCTCGTTATCAAGCAAAAGATTTTCCTTTTCTGCTTTTTCTGCTGAATTATTGTGAGTGATTCTCAAATGTCTTTTTACATCTACTGTTAAAAATTAGGATGATACACAGTTTATTTCTTTTATGAAAAAGAATAGTGCAAAGCATTTCCACAATGCAAAGCATTTCCACAATCTGGGACAGTTGATAGGATTCTCTCCTAGTTTCCTGTGGCTGATTGTCACAGGAACCATTGCACTGAGTTTCTGCACTCTCGGCTAGAGTCAAGGCAGGCATGTAAAATTTTTCAGTTGATATGCAGTATGCTTTGACAAGAAGTAGCATGTTGTGCTCTTGTTCCCGACACACGGAATGTGAAAGTTTCTTCAATCACAACTCCATTATCTATCATCGAGAAGCATCATCAACTGTCTCAGTCTGATCTAACATTGTTCCAGAACTAGTAGATCTCTGGATATAACCAAACTTTGCAACTTCATAAGAAAAATACATCAAAGCTTCAATCGGAATTGTACCTGTCCCAAAATGAGAGAACCATATCGATGTACCATGATTTGTCAAATAATTATACAGTTTTTAAAGTGCACTGCTACATGTTTATGTATGTGTAGATTATATACAGCAGAGGGACCGAGCAAGAATACAAGACAGAAGAGACTGGTATCAATAGAATCTGAGTGACACAACGTGCGTTTAAACAGTT
The DNA here is from genome assembly GCA_038442645.1 of Agave tequilana. NCBI lineage: Eukaryota > Viridiplantae > Streptophyta > Magnoliopsida > Asparagales > Asparagaceae > Agave > Agave tequilana. The sequence goes on along the minus strand of JAVJIF010020291.1, from coordinate 22,724 downwards.
AGATGTATACCTCCAGTCTTCATTGCCAGAGTAAAGATACTGATGCTGATATATAATAGAGGTGCTCTTTCTCCTCTTGAACACCATAATTTTACAACCAAATATCATGGTCATCTCCTCTCAGGCCATCAAGAAACTAGGCTCCAGTTCAAGATGAAGAGAGAGTCATCACACGTTCTATGCACGCTCAACAACACTTCTCACAAGGGGGAACCGGTCAACCCATCGAAAATAACCTGCAAGTAGATGTGAAATCGAAAATGCATGCGCTTTAACTTTCTGAACTTGGAGCATCCTTTGGAGTTCATATTGTTAAATCTTTACCCAGTCTATACTCAGGTAAATGGAAAATACATGCACACTTGACAAGTGAATTCTTCCCAAGACAAAACTGATGATGATAAAGTTAAAAGAGTATTCTAACACTAAATTGATTCTTAGAATAACAATTAAGAGTAAAGGGCGAACCTGCAGTGACAATCTCATGGAGATCTAAATGGTCGCTTACATCATAGCTCAGTTGCTCCTGCATTGAATTTAGCAGCATGTCAGAAATTGCATAGGAAAAGCATAACAACAAAAAACAAAAGAACCTGTGGTGAACCTGGCTAAAACTTTTTGCAATAAGCTGTGATAAGCTCTCGAGAATACTGTGGTCAAAATTTGAGTGACTTAAAAGAGACTTCTCTGATGTTAAGTCAAATATCAATACGCAGATGCAAGAAGACATCATGATGGTAGTTGGATCATCACTCCTCTCTGTTAATGCATCAGGAATAGAAGACAGTGTTAGTTACAAGACAAGCAAGATCTTAACGAAAGGTATCATAAAAATAAATGTCAACATTATCGCAAAAAGAAAAGAAAAGAAATCGAAAGAAAATTCAGTAAAAGATTAGTTTACCAACCAAGTTTGTGACACAACATAGTAAACTACAGGTTACAAACTTATTCAGCAATATTAATAGAATACTTTTGACTCTACACGGTAATGTATTCATTGGACCTATGCACACAGAAAAGGAACTGTTACCTCTCTTTTTGAGACTACAAAAATGAAGAAGAACCAAGATCAAGTTGCAGGGAGAAAATACAGAAAGAAGCACCAAAATCTTACCAAAGACATGGACACGGCATGGGAAAGAACACGGTCTCTTCCTAGGTAAATATGCATATAGATGTTGTCAAGGTGTTAGCTGGTTGAGTTGAACCCAGACCCAACCCGAAATTTACATGTTTTAGAAAGCTGGAAACCCTTCCAAACTTGAACAAGCGGGTATTAATTTTCTTCAAACGCTGCCTTAACGAGCTGTGTGTTTGTCGCGCGCGCGCGCGTGTGGATACATACACATACAGACATACATTACATACATCTGTGTTTTTGTGTGTGTGTGTGTGTACTAGCACATCATGAGCCGTTCATTATATCAAATGAGTGTCCATTATATATTACTATGTCTATCTTTATATAGACTTATTCATAGCACGGCATTAGCTAATAACAAATCATACAAAACACACACTGATCCATGTAGATTTTCATGAGGAAATACGTGAATTAGAAGAAGGCTCACACAACCAATGTTACAACAAGAATCGAAAAAAAGTCAATTCCACCAATTACTGTTCCTGTGAGATAGCACTATCTAATATTCATCCATAGCTTCAAAAGGAGCCCAAATTTGTGCAAAATGGACATTGAATGGAGATAAGGTCATACAAGTCAAAGTGTCAACCTGTCAGACCCTGTCAAACTCTTGTCAAAACTGAAATATATAAAACAAGATTTCTGAGTACAAATTTTGAGAACTTGTTAGGATGTTTTGAAAAACAGAGACCATTTGACACATACTAGACTTTGGAGTTTTAACCTAGTAGGAAAAAAGAGAGAATACCTTTATAAATACAGAAAAGATCTTGATCAAAAATCAATTGAAAAACTAGTCAACAATGTCCCCCAAGAAAAATCATCAAACCCTAACCAGCTCTAGGCAAAAACACAGGTAGAAACCTGATATCCAAGAGAAATCAAGAGGATGAGTCTTGTACTTTCGAGAGAGAGAGAGAGAGAGAGAGAGAGAGAGAGAGAGATGTGCGCAAGAGAGCATGAAGTAAATATATCTTCCCTCGTTGTGATTATCCAAAAGAAATAAAAAATCAGAAAAAAGTTCAATAAAACAAAGAGAGATGGGGATTTCCCTCTCACAAAATCTTTTTTTCCACAATTTGTACTCAAATTTTGAGTAGATTGGAGTTATGTAGCCTCTCCTAACTTTTTATCTCAAGAGACAAGGAGAGATGGTATTTGATGCCATTGGAGAAACTATCCTCGTACATCATAAACTCGTGTTTTCACAAATCCATCACTTGATCCACATTGATCTGCATGATCTAAAACTAGCAAAAAGTAACATGCACCAAGTGCCTGTTGTGGAGTAAAAGTAATAAGACTTATAAATTTGTAAGATTCCCTCAAACCAAATACCATTTCGAAGAGAAAATGCGTACTGTAGTTGTTCGCAACACAATAATCTATTGTGTAGAATAGAAAAAACTTATCATGACAATATCAAAATATCATTATAAACCAATGAGTAATAATATAATATAGAAATAGTTTAGCTTGAAAACTAATTTGGCTGAAAGCCTCTTAACTGTGTTCTCAAAAGAATTTAGTCTTATGTGCTATAAGAGAGATGATTAGCGGGAATTGAGAGAATATTTTGTTCCTAGATGAAGTTAATTTAGAATTAAAGAATAAATGAATCAATCAACAAAGTAGTCAAAAAGAAATACTAAGAAAACAACCAATGGAGTTTCAAGATATGGTGTCACACCATAAGACATCGACAATTAATTTATGAATGATAAGTACTTTTGAAGATTCATGCTGATACTATTTGGTCTGGGAGGCTCAATAGCTGTAGTGAGGTTCATATGTATTCCAGCAAGACCCATTGAGTGCGCTGATCCAGAAGAGGCATAAAGTCGTGCTCTGCTTTTGGGCATGCGTGAGGCCTGGTCCTAATCAGGGGAAGAGATTCATAGTGGTTAGGACTCGGAAAAGATTGGATCATTGGGTTACTCATCCCACCCCACACCCCAGGCACAGAAGCCTATTTGTATGTGATAGGAAGATTCTCAAGGAAGTGGTTGAATTCTCAGGTAAACTAACTAATGGAATTGCTCACATTGTGGCCCAAGCATGACAAGTCAAACCCTCTTTCCAACTTGGACATTCACGTCTTTACCTTCATCTTTGCTACAAGTACCATATTTAGTGAATAAAGCGTTTGATGGGGAACATAGATATTTAGAAAGTTATTATAGTATTTTTTATTTTTTTGCAATAGTTTTTATTTTCTTTTATTAGGCTGTTTTCTTTAAGTGAGGCACGAGTAGTGCACATGTCATTTTTCTATATAAACTATTGTAGTTCTTTTGCTTGAAATCAATAAATGAATTATTAAAATTTTGAGATATTGAAACCCTAGTTGGGTTCAGTTCTTTTGAATCTTCGTGTGTGAGGCATGGAGTAGGAGCGAGATTCTCCTGAGTGTGAAGCTCGAATCTAAATCTCCGTGTGATACATGGAGTGGCTAAGCGATCACCTGGGTGTGAGGCCCAAATCAATCTTTATCTTTTTTCCTCAATTTTCCCAAACCCTAGATTAGTTTATCTCCAACCCCACTTCAAACTCCAATTTCTTCTCCAATTTTCAAAACCCTAGATTACCCCCCCTTCGTCCTGCGTTCACGTTCTTCTTACCCCAAAAAAGTAGTTTTTTCTCAAAATCTCCAAAAGTTGTAAGAAAAATTCATAGATTGAGATAACTATGAAAAATAAAAATAACAAAACTGAAGATTGTAGGGCAAAAGAGGGCAAATTTGAATCTTGATCTCAGAATCGATCTTGAACCATGTCAGATTTAAGGCTTTGAGTTGCAATTGCTCGGAGAATGAATCAATCATTGGATTGAGATTCACTGGATTTGAGGGGCGATTTTGGGCAAGGATAAAGGGAGATCGATCTTTCTTTTGTTTTCTTCTAGACTTGAGGGCTTTTTCATTTAACGTCTTGTGAAAAACAAAGAATGGCCGCAAATGAGAGAGAAATCAGTGAAGTGAGAAGAGATTTGCAAATCAAGATGAGACGTTGGAGAGAGATGAGAGCTTGAAGATGAGTATCAATCGGGGCCTTCTGAAGCCACAACAAAAAGAGGGTCAGAAGACTTAATACCATATGGATTATATTATAATAGAAAGTTAGGATCTAATTAAAAAATGACAGCCAAGATTATCTATATTATATATTAGAATAGATGATTAGGATCTAATCAGAAGAATTGACGGTCGACATTCACTCTTGACAGAAACATTAAGGTGCTTTATAGTAGTAGGATTTATGTGGAAAAAAATCATGCGATTTTAACATTTTTTTTTTAAATATAAGTATGACTTCTTTCGATTTCTCTTTTCTCTTTTAGTTGACTTGCTCCTTGGCTAAAGGTTGTCATCCCTCTAATGAGATTAACCCTACTCAAAAAAAAATTGTATAGGGACAGCTCATGGATACCCTTTTACTCCTTTACAAGCCCAACAAATATTTAAACCAGGAGCCAATCCCAGAAGGAAAAGAATAGAAGTTTCTTAAGCCTGTTACACCCATTTATGAGAGGATCAATCAACTGCCTATTATTCCTGTGTTCCATCGACAACCCTAGTGACAGAGGTGCAATTTCTACTTGTCCCCTTGATTCTTTGCAAAACACCAACTTGCCAATCAAAGGGCTATCTGCCCTCAAGCTTAACCCCTTCCCCGTTCTTATCATGAATTCTACAGTGTAAAAGAAATCTAGAAAAAGTCGATGAGATGTTGCAGTCTATGTAGCACGCAAACTCTTATCATGGAGCCGTGTCGTATTTGACACATGTGTCATGTGAATCTTGAAGAAATTGCCACGTATCCGCGATTCCGCGTGCCATGTCCATATCAATGAGAATGGCCGTGTCCGTGCAACATAGGTTGTAACTGAGGAAGATTCATAGCTAAACTTTTCTTTAAACACGCGTTCCTTGTTTAACCATGCATTCAAGTTCTCTCCGTCATCAGCTCTATTTCACCGTTAGGTGATGAAATAAATAAAATTGTCATTCTAACCTGGGCCACCATATTTGATCCTTACAACATCAACCTGCCATCAGATCTCAAAGGATTGATCATTGAGAAAATCTTCAATGAGTGGTCAATTACTAGGAGGATCCAAACTGAGGGAAGAATGCAAGGTTGACGGATGGAAGAGCATTTGACCCTGAGGATCACATTACAAAAAGGGTGACAAAAACAGAACATCGCCAACTGAATTAATAAGATTCTGAAGTGCTTATAATGAATATTCAGGTCCAACTTCAGTGCAGAAAAAATTTAGCTCTGGAAGAAATATTTTTATGTGCAATCATGTTAGTTCCCTTTTCCCTTTCTCAGATACTTAATTCTTCCTAAAACTATTTTGGTCAATTTACATGCTAAATGGCACAAAATTATGCAGCGTGTCAGATTGTTGTGAGAGCATGTTATTCATCTATGCATATCCATATACACAGAATTTTAATTTGTTAAATTTTGTAATTTTCTCAAGTTCTTTCTTCTTAATGATAGAGGAGGTAGATAAGAATCAGAACACCAAACATGTGAACATCTAAGTATCAAACTAACATAGCTTCTTTTACCAAATGCCACCTACATCTCCTGATGATTTTGTAAAAACAATGAGAAAACAATGCATTCTAGAAGTACCAAGCTTGTTCGTAACTCATGATATTAACAGTAATTTCTTTGCAACTAAACAATAATCGGTCATTCTCAGGTTTACCTTTCTGCGACTCAACAATAATAGAAGTGAATGCTATTGCAGAAGGAATCTCACAAACCATAAGAATGTTTTGTCAAAGCAACAGAAGTGAATCCTTCTCCAAGTGATTTTTACCATTAATTATATAAAAAATAACAAAATGAGAGGAAATGGAACACATTATATGTTGATGTTACCAGTCCACAAGGCCAATGCTCGCAGAAGATGAACTAGTTGAAATTCCTCTAGATGCACTTGAAGTTGAAGTTCCTTTCTCTGCATGAAATCAGTTTGTTCAATAAGACCATATAAAATTATTAGTAAAAAGCTCCTAATTCAGTCGTAACAACCACCTTCGCCATTAAAGATCATAAAGTGCGTGAAATGAAAGCAATAACTTTTCAAGTGACTAATTATTACCTTTAGTAGAAGGTTTATGATGGTCTCACACGCCAAGAATGTTATACCGTAGTTCTCAACCATCACTTCATCTTTGCCAATCATTCTCATAAAGCATTCTACTACCTGATGAGTTAAATACAATGAGCATCTTTATGTTAGATGCCTATACAAGTAACACTCTTCTACTTCCCATCACATTTAAACATTTGAATGATAGAAGAACTGGAGTAACACAAAGCACATCATCAAGCTTTTACGGGTAAAATTTAGGACTCAATGGTATTTGTGGCACCAAATTCTAACCCATACAAGACATGCAGATATACTAGTACAGGCATGGATGTGTGTACACATACTCATGCACATGCAAACAACAAAGGAACAGAATAAGGTGTTCAAATTACAGTAGGAGACAACAGTAAATGCTGACGGTTGTGTGACATCATCTAAAACATATTACAACAAAGTCATGGAATATGGACGATGCGAGCATTAGATCTCAACATAGTCGGTGAGAAGCAACTTAATATTTTCACTTAAGAAGCCCTCAAACAATATGCCTCAAACAACTTGATTTGTAGTTGTTAATTTGATTTTTGGTTGTTTGGCAAATGTTACATCAGGCCAGCTATTAAATATCTATCTTTCCCTGTCACATATCTGTCTTTATCAATATTTGTATATACATCTGTAACTATACAACAACAACAACTAAGCCATTTGTCCCAAGTATTTGGGGTAGGCTACATGAACCAAAAGAGAATTACGCCGGATCGGGCACATGGATCGTGTAGGCATAAATACATAAACACATATACATCTGTAACTATAAAAGGCATAAATACATAAACACATATGTTACATATATGATATCTATATCACATGTTTTTTTGTTTAGGGTCTCTTAAACACATTTTAGACACTCTTGTCAACAGGGTTGAACAAACGAACGGAGATAAAAAAGGAGGAAACAGGCGGGGTAACAAGAAAGGCATGCAAATAAGAGAAGACAAACAAGAAAAGAATGGAAGGATTGAAGAGGCTGAGGATGAGGAACTCTCAAAGAAACAAAACATCACAAGTATCATGAAACATTTCAACTTCAACGATACATATTTGGATTGAAGTATATATGTTGGTATTGTGTTGTTAATATACTTCATCACAGTATATCATGCTCGTTTGTGCTCTATCAATTCACGTATCACACGGCATCAGACATGACAGCAAACAAGGTCCAAATAAAATGTTGGTGAATGCATTTTCTTATATATATGATCAGTGTTTTAAATGTCGGATATCAGGGAAATGTCGGATGTCGTAATCGGCAATCGGATGTCGGATTTCAGATTTCGGAGATATTCGGAGCCATTTAGTAAATTTCGGACGTCATGACGGATAACAATATATATCCTAGATGTCTCAAATAATGTAATTTAAAAATTCTTATCAAGATAATACATACACAACTTATGTAAAACTACATAAATATGTTTAGGATATGTATAATTAACTTAAACATTTTGAATATATTCACTAATACATTGTTAAAATTACTCAATTGCTCCAACTTCAAGAGCAATCAACATATTGGGTTTTCCCCAAAATGTCGGCCGACATTTCGGGAAAATGTCAGCCGACATATCAAATTTTTCCTGAAATGTCGGCCGGCATTTTCCAAAACGCCATTTCAAATGCGGGTGGGGATGTTGTGGCAGTGAGGGCTTGAAAACGAAATGTCGGCCGACATTTCGGAAATGTCGGACGACATTTAAAACACTGTATATGATTAGTAACTCATAGTATCATGGACACAACATTACTATCTCTATGTTATGACACATTAAATCAAGGTGTTGTAGAGGAAGGAAGACCACACTTTGATGCATAAGAACCTTGAAATACGAGTGAAACAACATAGAATGTACAGCCTAAAAGATGCCCTGTCACCTTGTTATCAGAGAATATGGAATAAACCAAATTAAATGCTGCAAGTATATAAGTATATCAGATTATTCGACAACATTCGCCACTGTTGTACCCAAAAATTTCCATTGATACTAGTATTGCTCTAGGCGATGAAAATTGATTCTAGTTATGCTTTACATTATAATAATTCCACATGGAATGGTCAAATATCTAGACATCATCTTAAAGTGGTCTAAGAAAATCAAAGTCTGCAAAATCTTGCTTGAGTGTGTTTTATAGCATAGGAATAGTAATTTATAGTTAACACATGGGATAAACCTACTAAATATGGAGTTATGTTATTTGATCCTTCATGATTCCATACATCAAAGCATGGTATTCATCCCCTCCCTCCCAAAACTCTCACTTGTGTGTTTTGTAGCATAAGGATAGTAATTTTTATTGTGGCCTATAGGACAATGCCAGAACATACGAGGCTTACATCATTTCGCTTATATTGCACGATTCTATGATAATTCGGTCGTATTCATGATTCTATGGATCAAAGCATGGTTTCTCCCCTACATACTTGTTTTAGCATGTTAGTAGTTGAGATGTAGCAACCCACAGGACAAAGTTATTCCATGCAAAGATTATGATACTTAGCTCATACTGCATGAATCTATATTGTTTCACGCGTATTCAAGGTTCTTATGCATCAAAGTGTGGTCTTCATTCCTCCACAACACCTTGATTTAATGTGTCAGAACATAGAAATAGTAATATGTAGTAACATATAAGGAAGAAAGCTTGAACATATGAAGCTTCTGCTATTTTGCCCATACCACACAAATCTGTGTTATTTCACCTATATTTCATGGTTCTATATTATCCCTTTAATTTTCCATCGTCTCCCTCCCACCCACCCTCCAAAAGTTTTTCATTAGTGTGTTTAACAGCACAAAGATATTAATCATAGTGTACACTATGGAACAAGACTCACATTCATGTCATTTCACTCATACCCAACATTTCCACATATTTTGCTCGTATTTCATGGTTGTATGGAAAAATTCATGGTATCTTACCTCTTGTGAAGTGTTGCTTTAAAGTCTTTCACAACCATGGTTCAAAGTCGCGGTCTCGGCCGCCGACTCGGTGGGCACTGAGACAGATCGGTCACAGCCACTCAGATCAGTCTCAGGTGATACGTGCAAAACGCTACATAGAAAGCTCAAAAAAAATCTGAAAAATCACGACAAATCGTAAAAAATATAGACATCAAAATTCATGTATCGCATGTCCAAGATATATTTGAGAGGGTAATTGGAGAAATATGCTGGTTTTGGGGGTAAATTTAGAAATATGGAAGATTTAAAGGGTAAATATGAGAAAAACTAAAAAATTAAAATAACAGAAAAAGAAAAAGATAAAAAGGAGAGAGATCGGGGGAGAGGGGGGAGAGAGAGATCAGAGGGCATAGTTCAAGGTATCGGCTGAGTCGGATACGACTCGGCCGAGTCGTATCCGACTCGGCCCCTGACGATGCGACTCGGAAGCCCGAGTCGATCAACGGGCGCCGAGTCGAGTCTGAGTCGGACCCGACCGGGTCGACTCGGCACCTGTGAACCCCCATCTAAAGGGACAGAGTGAGAGAGAGAGATCAGATCTGATCTCTCTCTCTCACGCTGCCCCCTCCCTCTCACGTCCCCCCCCCGCGTCGTCGTCGTCGCCGCCGTCGATCCTCGCCCTCGCAGGTACCTCTCCCTCTCTCCCTCCCTCTCCCTCTCTGTCTCCGTCTCTCTCTCCCGTTGTCTCTCTCTCTGTCGGAATCTTTCTCCCTCTCCCTCTCAGTCTCTTTCCTCTCTCTGTGTCTCTCTCTGTCCCTCTCTCCCTCTCTGTCTCTGTCTCTCTCTCTCTCTCCCTCTGTGTCCCTCTCTCCCTCTCTGTCTCCGTCTCTCTCCCTCCCTCTCCTCTCTCTCTGTCCCTCTCTGTCTCCGTCTCTCTCCCTCTGTGTCTCTCTCTCTCTCTGTCAGACTCTCTCCCTCTCCCTCTCAGTCTCTCCCTCTCCCTCTCAGTCTCTCTGTGTGTCTCTCTCTCTCCCTCTCTGTCTCTGTCTCTCTCTGTCGGACTCTCTCCCTCTCCCTCTCTCTGTGTCTCTCTCTGTCCCCCTCTCTCCCCCTCTGTCTCCGTCTCTCTCCCCCTCTGTGTCTCCCTCTCTCCTTCTCTGTCTCCGTCTCTCTCCCTCCCTCTCTCTGTTCCTCTCTCTCCCCCCCTCAGTTTCTCTACCCTCAGTCCCTCTCTCTCCTCTGTTTCTCTCTCCCTCAGTCCCTCTCTCTCTCCTCAGTTTAATTTATTTGAATTTAATGTAATTTAATTTAGTTTAGTTTAGTTAAACTTAATTTAAGTTCATTTAATTGAGTTTAATTTAATGTTGTTTTAATTTAGTTAATTTTAGTTTTAATTTAATTTAACATATAATTTTTTTAAATTTCAGTATGGCTCCAAAGCAACGCGATATTGGATGGGAACATGGTACCCCTGTTGGTGGAAGTAGAAAACTTGTGAAGTGTAATTATTGTGGGAAACAAGTCCATGGTAGTATCACTAGATTGAAGCAACATATAGCACATGTACCCGGTCAAGTGGAAGGATGCTTGCGAGTATCAAAAGAGGTATCTCAAATAATGAGACGATATCTTTCTGAAAGTAGCAAAGAAAGAGCGGCCATAAAATTCAAAAAAGAGCGACTTATGTGATCTTTAAGTGAAGAAGATTTTTATGATGTGACCGAAGAAGATTCTGATAATGAAATTGAAGAAGTTGGTGGTTTAGAAGGAGTTGAAAGAAGACAACTAAAATAAGCTATGAAAGAAAGTCGTGAAATGGCTTGGAGATCGGCAGAAGGAGTTGATATTGGTGGCAGTAGTTCGCAGCCTTCAGGATCAGGGAGTAACCGTGGATTGCGTCAGAGTATGACTATGAGAGAAGTTAAAATTCAGCTCGTGGTATTGATCCTTACATGTTCCCAACAAAACAGAAATCAATCAAAAGCATGTTCTCAACTGAGAATATTAAAAAGGTTGAAAAATCCATCGCGAATTTTTTTCACTACAATGCAATACCATTCAATGCAGCTGATAGTGGTCCTTACTACCAAGCCATGATTAATAATATTGCGGAGGATGCCCAGGTGTAAAAGGCCCTACAGGGTACCAGATTGACAATCTATATTTAGAGGAGGAAATGAAAGAAATTGAAGTATATATTGCTTCAATAAAAACAAAATGGCCGCAGTATGGTTGCACGATCATGTGTGATGGATGGAGTTCTCATAATAGAAAGCCTATTGTTAATTTCATGATTTATTGTGATAGAAACATGATCTATCATACTTCTATTGATACTACTAATATCTCGAAGACTGCTGATTATATATTCTCGCTAATGGATAAAGTTGTTGATGAAGTTGGTGAAGAAAATATCGTGCAGATTGTAACAGATAATGAGGCAAGTTTCAAAGCAGCTGGTCACATGTTGATGGAGAAGAAAAAAACATTTGTTTTGGTCTCCCTATGCAGCACATTGCATTGATTTGATGCTTGAAGATATTGGATCTTTAAAATCAGTCAAGGAGACATTAGATGACGCTAAGATGATCACATCATTCATTTACAATAGCCTCAAAGTGGTGAATTTAATGAAGTTATTTACCAGAGATAGAGATTTGTTGAGACCAGGTATAACACGGTTTGCCACCGAGTTTATTTCTATTGAAAGCCTTATTCGTTATGAGCAAGATTTGAAAAGAATGTGTACGACCACCGAATGACGTGAATTCAACAAGGAAATGAGTAGAAGAAGTGTGCGAGATAAGGTTTCTAATCTCATTCTGACTGACCAGTTTTGGAAGAAGGCAAGAGAGGTCCAAAACTTTATGGATCCTCTTGTTAGAGTCTTGAAGATAGTGGACCAGGACAAGAAACCTACATTATCTATTATATATGAAGCTATGGATAGAGCAAAATTGGCTATAAAGACATCAAATAAGAACTGGAAGAAGTACCGGTATATCATTGATAGAAGATGGGAGGGACAATTGCATAGACACTTGCATGTTGCTGGTAATTCATTTGCCTAGAAATCATATTTGTTGACTAGAAATTGAAACTGTCATATCATAACAATCATGTGCTTACATTATTGCAGCATATTTTTTAAATCCAGCACTCCAATATTTAAAAAACTTTTCTACACATCCAAAAGTGAGAAATGGATTAAAAGAGGTCATTAAAAGATTGGAGCCAGATTTGAATAAACAAGCAAGAGTTATTAATGAGGTAATAATAATTTATTTATTTCATCGATATAATGTTATGCAAATATTAACACTTGTGATGTGTATTCTCACATATAAAATTATTTGTGGATGGAGTTGGAGAATTTGGAAGCTCATTAACTAGAAGAGCAGTGCAACAATCTCTTCCAGCTGATTGGTGAATTAATTATGGCGAAGAAGCTCCCAATCTGCAGAAAATGCCATCAAAGTTTTAAGCCAAACATATTCTTCATCGGGTTGTGAAAGAAATTGGAGCACGTGGTTGCTGATTCATACAAAATTGCGCAACCGTTGGCAATGAACAAGTTGCATAAACTAGTATTTGTGCATTACAATATGCAGTTGCGAGTAAGAAACTTGACATGCAAAAGCAACACTGATGATTATTACAACCCAATTGATCTGAACAATATTTTCAATGATGATATTTTGGATGAGTGGATTCGTGAGGGAGAACAGCCGATGTTACCACCAGATGACTTAGGTTGATTGGATGAAGGTATTCGTCGTAGTGACGAAAGTGACGGTAATGGCGGTGATGATGGTGATGGCGGTGATGATGACGGCGGTGATGTGATGGCGGTGATGGTGGTGAAGGTGATGACGGCGGTGATGGTGGTGATGGTGGTAATGATGAAGAGACTCATGGTGTTGGTGGAAGCCAACGAGGTGGTGCTTTAACATGAGATTCAGAATATTATGCCACACAAGATACAGATCATGGAGGCCGGTCAGGGATTTCGCAACAGCGTAGGCATTTGGATCGGTTGGTCGATTTCAGTTCTAGCGATAATTATTCGAGTGGACATGATAACTACTCACATGGTCATCATAGTCTTGAAGGTCATTTACAGGAGTTGGGTTTGACATATGGCCAATATTCTGGCACTGATTATTCTAGCACTGGTGAATTTCTACTAGCAGCGTTGAATATCGAGGTTTTGGGTATTATCACATGGAGCTGATATTGCACAACCCCTACCGCCATGTTACTCTGATAGTGGATCCTCTGGCCAATCATCTCGATTCTCAGCATACAGGATCTCACCCACAAACATATTATTATCCTTATGGAAACTATATGACTGATTTCTATACTTATCGCGGAGATGATGATAATGATGATTTTGTGCCTCCTCGTAATTCAATGTGGAAATGACTATATGAGCAGGTACTTATGAATTATTTTGTGCAATTTACTATATTATGCATGTATTTTGATATTTTTCTACCGACGACGCTTGTATTTATGCTTTCACGTTATGTTTTGAGTGCTATGTGATATGTTTTGAATATGTGATATATGAATTTTGATGTCTACATTTTTTATGATTTATCATGTTTTTTTCATAATTTTTTTGGCGTTCCATGTAGCGTTTTGCGCGTATCGTCCGAGTCCGATCCGAGTCGCCGAGACCGATCCGTCTCGGTGCCGGCCGAGTCGGCGGCTGAGACCGAGACTTTGAACCATGTCAGAGGGGGGAGAGAGACTCTCTCCCCCTCCCTCCCTCCGATCTCTCTGTGTCCTCTCTCCCCTGGACAGAAGAGGCCTGGTGAAAGGGTGGAGTTGGAGGGCTATGGCGAACTCAGCGGTGACGAGGAGGCGGCGGCGAGTGGAGATCTGATCGGCAATGATCACGACGAGGTCGATGGGGCAGAGGAGCGGTCGGATATGGTCAGAGGCTAGAGAAAGGGAGATCGGTGTAGGAGGTTTACCTGGAGCTGGAGGCGAGCAACGACGGCAAGCGGGCAATGATGGCAGGCGGGCGATGACGGTGGGCAAGCTACAGATCGGTAAGTCTGCTCCTTTTTTTTATTTTTATAACCCAACTCGGGTGGACTCGGCATCGACTCGACCGAGTCAACCCGAGTTGTATCAAGACCGGCCAAGTCGAGGCCGAGTCGGCCCGAGTCGTTCAAAAAATGACACACAAGGCAACTCGCAGCGCGGCGACCACCGAGTCGGAGACGAGTCGGCCGAGTCATCTCCGACTCGGCCGATACTTCGAACCCTGTTCGCAACATAAAGATGGTAATTGATAGGAAGAAGTTAGATAGAGAGCCTTCATATGATGGAAACTTTGTCTTTGGCCCCCATCTTGTTTAATATGCTTATTTCCAAGTCTAAATCCATGCAATGATATAAAATTACATGTGCTTCACATCATGTGTCCAAAATCTTTTTGTGTGTTTGTGTTGGTCAATTCACGTAAGTGTACTAGTGTGTGTATGCGCCGCGCGCATGAGATTTAAGCAGATTAGTCATACACCAGTAAAAGCATCAACTTTATTTTCTCCCATTTCTACCTATGTCTTATGCTAGCCTACCCCATACACTGGCCAAATGGATAGCAATGAACATGACCCGCTCAAGTCCCAAAAAGAGTATACTCATCTTCCCCAACCCTTCTGGGGCTAACCCTCTTCAACTCCTCTCAACCTCTTTCTCCCTAAACCATCTTTCTAGTTCATTGTTGACGGATTTTTTTTTAGATATGATTAAAAAATTATCTTCACAGACTAAATCATGAACAGTCTAAATAATGAGTTTAATCCATCGACTATGAATTTACATAATACACATACTATGCAAGTGTTCTTTTACATACTTGTAAAGTAAGACTGCGTGTACTGACGATAACACCAAAAAACATATGTAGTGATCATTTTATCTTCTAAAATATTTAGACCAATTCTTCTACACATATCTGTTGTATTTCAAACATTTTCTGTATTTTAACAAAACATAAAAACCTGTGAAGCCTATGCCCACTTTGCTTAAGAATCAATTAACTTTTAAAGAATTATTCCACATATAAAATACAGCTAGAACAAAGAAAGGAATAAACTTGTGAGAAAAATATTAGGCTTAATGAGCAGTTGTAAGGATCTGTATTCAAAAATTGCCTGCAATGGATTGGAAAAGAGTAGTTAAACTGGCATGTTTTGTAAATAAACTCACAGTTTTATGTCCTTCAAATGATGCCAAAAGCTTGCAACCTTCAGTTTCCATGGTTATTTGGCACAACATTGGAAGCAAAAAGCAGATAGAGTAGAAGGGGCTGCCACTCACCAACATTTCAAATGGAAAGTCAGCTTAAAGAAAAAAGAAACTAAAGTAATTAACAATTACACAATTAAGTCGCAGTGTTAGAGATTGCAGAAACCTTGATTCATCGTCCCCTTGAATCGAGAGCATATACCCTAAAAGACCTTGAATCTTCTCCTTGCAGGCAAAGGGTGTTTCTGCAAGATAACTGAGAATAACATGATTACATACATGTTCATCAGACTAATTATCCTATATTCAGGATTACCATTCCAACCAGCAAAAGACTATTCCACGATAAATAAAAGTTCAGAAGGCAAGCTCATCTGCATATCAATAAATCAATGCCATTTAATATTTAATAAAGCACAGGACTCAGTCTAGACTGCATTTGACCAACCTAGCAAAACAATATTGGATATTTTAGTTTTAAGAGATGAAATACATATTTACTTTGACTTTTAAAAAATAATATTTTATCAAACAATTTATCTGGCTGTAATTAGTAGAATACATGCATTAGATTACCAAGAGGTAGTACGCTTTCACACCTGATGTCATGAACAGCTGTATTAGTTCGAGTCTCTTCTACCTGAGATCATGTTTCTCTTTCTCGGAGGATTGCTTGGATCAAAAAGTGTATTCCTTTATCCTCTTTCAAACACCGACAACTAGAAGCTAAAACTGGCTGTTGCAGATTCTTTTTTATTATGGTTGTCCGTGTAAGCTAAAAAGTCGGGCACATTGTAATCATTTAATGTCAGAAAGAAGAAGAATCATGCATACCAATACCAACTTAAGCCACTCAATAACATCATCATCATCATCTAATGTTGGAGCCAAATTTGAGAAAGCTCCACAAAAGAATTAAACAAATGTTTGCAAGCTGTCAACAGAATTCTCAATGACATGGAGCAATAGCAAAAGGCAATGATGAGCAAGCAAAAGTCCTAAAAACTTTCAAGGCCAGTGATGACAATTCTCTTTTACATCGTGCAGCTTATGCTCGAGCAAACTAAGAAATGAGGAGCAAGATCCAACCTCCCCAAAAACAGGAAAGAATCTAGACCAGGAGAACCAGGGAATTACATTCATCTCTTAGGGCACAAAAATAAGGCCCCAGAAGGGGAAAAAAATGAAATTTTGACGATTTGGGCATGTATGCACAAATTGAGAGTGATAGAATTATAGTTCATGGAGTTAGTAAGAGGGATAGAATTGTAGTTAATGGAGCAATGAGGACCAGAGATTGACCAAAATTGACATGAATTGAGCTAGTTAAAAAGGATACGTTAGTTTGATAATTTAACAGGGGAGATGGCCCTAAACATACCTGAATGAAGAAAAAGGACCCAAGTAACCGACCTCAAGAGTTGTTGTTGTTGTTTCTAGATTTGATTATGTTTCTAACCCTTCATTGTTACAATTTAACATCATTATAATTTAAAATACTTCTGGCCAAAATGACGAAGCAGGAGGTTGAAATCATGAAAAGCCCAAAACGTTTCATTCCCCGCTAGGAAAGGAGGGAAACAGAACACGACTACTCAAATATTGGTGTTGAAGACGGCATAAAACCCTAATTTAGGGTAGCCTGAAAATATATATAGATGATGGTGGTGGTGGTGGTGATGATACGATTAGATAAGGTATGGGTTAATTACCCAATACCCAAACACAACTAGAACATTACAATCTAGCACTCTCCCTCAAGCTGGAGCATAGATATCTTTTATGCCCAGTTTGTCACACAATAGCAAGAAAACTTTCGAAGAGACAACCTTTGTAAAAATATCCGCCAACTATTTTGATGGAGTGAACGGAATGCAAATTATCTCACTCATCACACAATCCCATACGAAGTGACAATCCACCTCTGTGTTAGTCTGTTCATGAAACACTAGATTACTAGCTATGTAGATAGCTACTTAATTGTCACAATGCATGGGAATTGGACCAACATTCAGAAAACCAGTTCTATAAGTCTTCAACGACATTATTTCACAAAGTGTGTGCCATAACTCACTTCTGCGCTGGACCAGAACTACATTCTACTTTTTACTCCTCCAAGTGACAAGATTTCCTCCTACATAAGTAGGATAGCAAGATGTAGATTTTCTCCCATTTATCTCATGCATAGCCAAAATTTGAATATGCTTCGACAGGCAAAGTCCATTCTCCTTATACAACATACCTCTGCCAGGAGCAAGGTTCTAAATATCGGATATCGAGATCGTATCGGATAGGAGTTTTTCATATCGGATATCGGATATCGGGGGAGATATCGCGGATGCGCGCGCATATCGGCGTTCATATCAGACACTATATATAATGAAATATTGATAACTAAAAGTTGATTTAGTATCATAGATATCATCTACTTAATAAAAATGATGTAATATGCATATAAAACAGTAAAAAATAATGTACATTTGCACGCAGTCGTGTAATAAATATGCTATTCCATGTCGACGATATATCGGGCAATTTATTGGCCGATATCGGGCGACTTATCGGCCGATATTTCAAATATCAGCCGTTTTTTGCTGCAAATGATATGGCGAACGATTTTCCCATATTGTATCGGCAGCAGGCAGAAAGGAGATATCAAACGATATTTCGGCCGATTCGACCGATATTTAAAACGGGGACCAGGAGAACCATTAATGTAAGCCAAAATTCTTAATATTGCCTTTCAGTGAACCTCTTTAGGCTTGTGCATAAACTGGCTCACAAGCTCTACAGCAAAGGCAATATCTGACCTTGTAACAGTAAGATAAATGAGTTTACTCACCAGTCTTCTGTATTGTGCAGTATCCTCAAATAACTCTCCATCCTTAAACCGAAAATCTAGATCAGTGTCCATAGGAGTACTAGCAGGTTTGCAACCAAACAGTCCAATCTCCTCCAACAAGTCTAAGGCATACTTCCTTTGAGAGAGAATTGCTCCATGTGTTGCTATAAGCAATCTCAATTCCAACAAAGTATTTAAGTTTTCTAATGTCCTTAGTTACAAATTGTTGTTTGAGATACTCATCAGTCTTCTCGATGCCACCTTTATCACTTTCAGTCAGCAAAATATATCAACATAGATAGCCAACACAACTGTACAAGAGGGCCACGCAAATAAAACAGAATGATCTAAATAATATTTGTGAAAACCAATTGTACTAATCACTCTGCTAAATGTGTCAAATCAAACCCAAAAACTCTGTTTGAGACCATAATTGCCTTCTTCAGCTTGCATGCGATGACGTCTTCTCGAAGCTCACCGTGCAAGAAGGCATTTTTCACATCCAACTGAAACATGGGCAACTGTTGGTTAACAACAATAGAGAAAAGGACAAATGGAATTGAGCCGAGCAATTGGAGTCTCAAAGTAGTCAACTTCATAAGTCTGAGTGAACCCCGTGGCAACAAGGCTTTGTCTCTACCATCAAGACGATACTTCACTCTGAATACCCGTCTACACCCGACAACATCAGACCCTGGAGGAGCGGTAACCAAGTCCCAAGTTCTCCTCAAAAGGAGAGCATCCATTTCTTCATTCATAATCTGCTTTCAAAATGGATTCATAATAGCTTCCTTATAAGTTCTGGGTATAGACACAGAAAATATAGACAAGACAAATTTACAAAAAGAGGGGATAAGATGATCATATGAAACAAAATGAACAATAGGATGTGCAGTAGTTGATTGTTTATCCTTACGGAGTACAATAAGATCCAAATTAGGAGCAAGATTATCAGGCACGAAAGGTTGTTGCTGATGGATAGAAACCTCAGTCATAGGAGGTTGTGGCTGATGTGTAGGAACCTAAGCTGAGGACTCAGGATTGGTTGCAGTCAAAAGAGGCGCCGGTATCTTTGATTTCCTGGTATATACTTACAATAGTTTAGAAATTGTGGATATCTCTTCAGCTTCAAAACAAGGTCGATTGAGGAAGCGAAACACCCAACAATATAGCTTCCTTGAGGAAAGAATTGAACAGCCTACATCAGCTGAAATAAAATACTTGTGATGCACCGAATCAAAGCAATTATACCATTTTGAGTTCTAAAATAACCAACAAAGCATACTTGAGAACATGGGAGACAACTTATCACCGCCAAGGCGAAGATCCTGCACAAAACAAGTACAATCAAGGACACGAGAAACAAGAGTGAACATGAGTTTATCAGAGTATAAACATGAAAATGAATTTTTTTTCAATTAAGCACAAAAGATGGCATTCTATTAATCAAATGACAAGCACAAAGAACATTAGTCCAAAAATATTTTGGGACATAATTTGGATCATCAAGGTTTGAGCCACATCTAAAATATGTCTATATTTTCGTTTAGCAACCCTATTTTATTGTGAGGTATGCAAACAAGAGTCTAATGTAAAATGCCATTAGAAGCACAAAATTGAGAACATCATTTTTCACATACTCAAAAGCATCATCAGTAAGTAAAACACGAATAAATGTAGGAAACTAAGTGTTTATTTCATCGTAGAAAGTTTTGATAACATCAAAAACTTGTGTCCTATCTTTTAACAAATACACCCAGTCGATCTAAAGAAATCATCCACAAATATCAAAAATACCTAAACCAGTAACAAAGGAAAAACGATACGACCCCAAACATTTGAATGAAGTAGTTCAAAAAACTACTACGATTATTGGCTCGATTAGAATAGAAAGCACGGTGATGCTTTCCTAACTCATAAAACTCACACCCTAAGGAAGAAACTGAAAACTCGATAGGCAAATCTTGTTTTAGCTTCTGCAATGAAGGATGACCCAACCGACGATGCCATCGCATCGGAGTATCAGAAGAAGAAACCATGGCTAAGCCAAACAGGGATGCACCATCATCCAAATAGTAAAGACCACCGACCCAAACCAAGCCTCGTCCCAGACTAGAGGTCCTGAAACACAGAATAGGTAGGAGAAAAGATGACACGATATTTTTATTTTTGGTATTTGACTAATAGATAAGAGGCTAACAAAGAATTTTAGAACGTATAATACATTATTCAAGGCCAAAGATGAGATAGCATGAATTATTCCCTTACCAAGAACTGAAGAAACGGTACCATCAGCAATATTAACTAAAAGAATATGGCTAGAAAGAGACAAAAAAATGAAATTTATCTTTAATACATGTGATGTAAAAAGATGCTCCTGAATCTAGTACCCCAAGTGATGTAAAATCACCTGGATCGCAATCACCTTCAAATCGAATCAAGATTTAAATTGAGAAAGAGATAAAATTTGGGTTTCCACCCCTTGCACGGGCTTCTCCACCCCAACTCGAGAGCAAAAGAGACTCAAGAATTACTCAGATAATTTGTGAAAATTTTAATCATTCAATCATTCTTTAATACAATAGTCTAGGGGGCCTTATATAGGCTTTACAAGAGAGGAGTACTAGGAAATAACCGATGTGGTACTAAACGCCCACAAAGGAACACAAATAAAGCTAAAACAGCTACACTCAAATAAGGCTGAAACAAAATACTAAATCTCTCGATAAGCTAAGGCATGAAGAGATAAAGAACTGCGTGATGTCCTCATCAATTCCCTCGGGTGGGAGGAACTCGACCCTGTCGAATGAGGACTCTCCTCACGAAGCATCTCAATCGCCAAGGTGATGGTCGTGGGCAGCAGCATGGGAACATCATGTCGAGACCATGGTGGCGGAGGAGGAGCTGTCTCCGTGACAGATCGGTGGTGGAAGATAGCAGCACGATCAAGGAACAGGGAGTAGAGCGAGGTGCCTCATCCTGGCTGAAAACGGAGCTGATACCAGGATCCCCGGGCTATCCAACTCGTAAGCAATCACCCATTATCAACTGTAATTCCCTGCCTGCAAAATACTATGTGGGTATGCAGCAAATTTGTAGGTTTTATTGCAAATTGCTATCAGCCTAGTGATATTATCAATATGTGCAACAGCAGATGCAATGCATTAGGTATTCTAAGCATAACCCCTAACGAATGGAGAATGAAGAGATATGATATGCCTAGAAGGACACACACCTAAAGAGGAGGTACAGAGGACTCGGGCACAAACTCTAAACAACAACCCGAAGAATAGTATTAGAACCATTTGCTGGACCTTGGCAAGAAATTCAGGTGACTCTCTAAAAATGAATTGATAGGAATCACCATAAAACTAGGTTCAACACAAGAGACTCGACTAGCTGATTAGGCACAGTGGGTATGTTAGGCTCAACTGTCTTGTCCACGTCATCATTGCACTATCAGAAGACTTATGAATTTCACCAATAATTTTTGTGACAGAATCACTGCCATGTCTTCAATTATATTAACAAGTTTAGAAGAAACTTGGTCATCCTTAACAGCTTCGATTTGTCAACTTCATCAGTGGCACAGTTCTAACAGGTTACTTTTTGAGGGCACTGATAATGATAATGTCCATAGCCCTTACATTTAGAACATTTGACCTTGGCATTGATTAGCGTTTTGAAAGTCAAATCTAATTTTAATGCCACTTCAAAGCATCTTCAACGTGTCTAAGTCATAGGGCCAGTAATCATCGCACGTTTTATTTTAGGCCGTAACCCCAAATAAACCTAGTTAGAGTCTCAGAAGGTGCTCTCTCACTTCACTATGATGGGTTAAGTCCTTAAATATGTTAATGTACTCATGAACGGACATATGACCCTGATGGAGATTGTGTAGCTGGTCTAAGTGAGAGTCCATATAATGTTGATTAGTCATGATGACTCAAGCAAGCAGCAGATGCAGTGAAGAGCCCTAAAGTCAATTAAACTAAATGTATGCACTACAAAAATTCCCTAAAGTCTAAGGCTCAAATGTAAAAAAATGCATTCCTAAAATGATGCAAAGATGCAACCACTAGATCGAAGCAAATAGCATTTCTACCAACAAATTATAGCGTTCATATAGTAATTGCAGTAATCAACAGTTAACGAATTAGGTCAAGTTGTGATATCACCTGAGGTGGAGTCGTTCACGCCTGGGAAGCGACCGTAGCTCAAACCTGAATGACTGTTGTAGGCGTGTAGTACTGGTCGTCACGAATCCACTGCCTCGAAACGGGTCAGTTCGGACTTGAAACGAGCCCTGAACGACCTCTGGAAGATAGGTTGCGATTCTGGACTGAACTGAACCAGACTTGATCTGGTTTGAATTCTGGTT
>JAVJIF010020290.1:0-46723 GCA_038442645.1 Agave tequilana | reverse complement strand
ATGATAGAAAGATTCAAGGATCATGGGATAAAGGAGAATACAATCCTTTTCTCCACACACGTCTACCTTCATAAGAATACAGGAACTGGAATACGCTAGTTGGAATATTCTCAGATTATCGGAAGTCTAATGTATTTGATGATTGCACTAGACCCGATATGCTTACGCTGTAAGCAATTAAGCAGATACACTAGTAATCCTAGTGATCAACATTGAACTGCTCTACTACGACTATTGGGTTACGTATCACATACCAAGGAATATGCCTTGAGACATGGACAGTATTCACATGTACTTGAAGGATACAGTGATGCTAATGGATTGCCGATTCTGAGGAATCAAAATCAACTAGCGGATACGTATTTACTCTACGAGGAGCAGCTGTATCCTGAAAATCTTCCAAGCAAACATGTATTGCCCATTCCACTATGGAATCGGAATTCATAGCTTTAGATAAGGCCGGAGAAGAAGCAGAATGGCTTCAACAATTTTTTGAAGATATACCATTATGGTAAAAGCCAGTGCTCGCTATATGCATACACTGTGATAATCAAGCAGCTATATCTAGGGCACAAAATTTATATACAATGGTAAGTCTAGACATATTCGTCGTAGACATAATACCGTAAAAGCAGTTGCTCTCAATGGAATTATCTCTATTGACTTGTCTCGTCAAAAGATAATTTAGCGGATCCACTTACTAACGGTTTAGTAGAGAGCGTATAAACTGCGCATCGAGGGGAATGGGTCTAAAAGCCTAATCTTACCGAGTCAGCTTAATGAAACCTCACTTAGCGACTGGAGATCCCACGAACTAAGTTCAAGAGGAAAAACTAGTTATGATTAACTCAGCAAGTAAGCACTTGGGAGCTTGACTCCAATCCATTCCTAAGGTGCACAATAGTGCTTTCTACAAGTGGATTAAGGATAAGCTTAACATTTTTTAATGATACCTATATCTTGTTACTAAACAAGTGGAGTAGAGTAGACTACTCTTAATAGGACGATCACCTATGTGAGTATAGAGTTGGGTCGGCTCTTTGGGAATTTCTATGGAGACTGTTATTCCCTAAAGATACTCTCTGAAACCAAGAATGTCCAGGGCCAAATGGACACAACCGAGAACCAAAATTGATTTGGAAAGTCACTGTGTGAAGCTTGTTGACTTGGCTTACACTAACGACTAACAGTTCAAGACCTAGTTCACTGATTAGCCAGTAAGTCCGATAAAGCTTTCTCTATGGAAGGTTCAAGACCTAGTTCACCTATCCTGATACAGTTTCTTTTCTAAAGTACCTTTCACAATAGAGTCAGTCTCTTTGTGTGTCAATTCCTTAAATCTCCATTCATTGTGGGGGATTGTTGGAATATGAAGAATATATATGTGAATCTTTGAATTGAATTACGGCGAGATCCGTTGATCGAATCAATTGGATGATGGTTGGAGTGTGTTCTCCTTCCATTGGGGATGAACGTGGTATATTCACAAGTTCAATTCCGACTTCGAATGAATGAGATATTCAAGTCTAAAGATTGCCTAATTCAAAGCCAAAATGGGACTAAAGGTAGCTAAAGGCATTTAGTCCCACATTGGTCATGGGATGAAAGTTTGTAGTGTTTAAATAGAGAAAATTGGGAACAAAGGGCGTGCCTTTTGGGTACTTGGAGTTTTCGCGCGCAATTGTAGGAAACCATGCCCGCACATCCGCGCGCGCGCCGCCGCTGGCGGCGGCGGGCCGGCCGGCGGCGCCGGTGCGGTGCTGGGCACGGGACCGGGAACGGGTTCCCTACCCGGCCTGGTTCTTTTTGAACTGGGTCTCATGGTATGGGTTACGTGGAGCATACCCGCTCCGCTATCCGGATCCGAACCGCCCACCAACGGCTGTCTGTAAACCATCGCGGCAGTTGGGCGGTTGGACTATTGTGGCGGTTGAACCGAACCGTTGCAACGGTTCAGACCGTACCGTTGCAACTGTTGGTTGGGTTCGGACCAATTTGCCCCTCCCGGAGCGCTATAAATAGCGCTCCGTTTTCTCAATTTAACACACACCAACACTCAACTCTCTCTCTCTCTCTGCGTTCTGAACTGAGGCTCTCTCTGCGTTCTGAACTGGGACTGAAGTGAAGTTCTGTCTTGAAGTAACTTCCAATAAGAAGTGGGAAATTCAGTTTCCGAAGCGACTTCCAAAAGAGATTCTGCAAAAATCATTCTGAAAGAGGGCTCAGAAAATTCAACAGATTCTTTAATAGAATTGTTGTCTGAATCTGGGACTTCCGAAGAAGAATATTCTTCTACCTTCCTTCTTCCTCTACAATGGGTGCTCCTCCAAAGTAAGGCAAATATTCTCCCAAAATTTGTCTTTGTCCCGCTGCTTCTATAATCCTGTGAAGGTACTGGTTAACTACGGTTCGACCGTACGGTGATTTGGTAGTGCTATCCAAATACTGTGAAGGAGTGTTATATCTTGGGAGACCAGCGTCCAGTAACCCGTTAGCACCGGTGCGGGGGACGTAATTGTCTTAAGGAGATTCGCTTTAAGCATACCTCACTCCAAGTACTGTATAAGTGAATTAATTTCTTTATACAGGGGATATACTAAATATCAGTATATTGAGATTGACTTATACCACTCTAATTGGTGTTTAACCAAGGAAGAATTGAAAGGTGGTTCTTAAATTAAGGAACGTTCTATTGAACGGAAAACCTCCCACCTGATATTAACCTACCTGGCCAATTAGATTGGTGATATTTCAGTGATATTGATTAGTTGTCAGATTGATCTCAGAAACCAACAGAAAAATCTCAATTTAAATCTAAGCTATGCCATTTGCTCAACAACAAAGGTGGGAAAAGAAAAACAAAGAGGAAGAAAAGAAGAAGAAAGGAAAGAAAGAAAGAAAGGATTTGAAAATCATTAACTTGACTAAACTTTTCTTATGCAAAGTAGATAACTAAAGTTATAACATGTTATGCAACATTCATCTTCTCAAACATTAATACTCTCCCTTGCCATGAACGCCTGGTGCAGTACAAATTGGCCTTCATGACTAAAAGCTTCTCTTTCTCAACGTAGTAGAGGAAATATCACAATTACACTTAGCGCGACCATCCATTAAATAAGTAGAGCATATTTTAATTCTATTTTCTTATTTATTTATATTGAATAAAGACTCTATGATTGGGGGTTTTCATACACTAATCATACACTTCTGCCACCAATTCAACCGTGAATGGCAGCATATATAATAAAAGAAATCTAAAATTTGCAAATTCTCAAATGCTAGCAATCCTAGTGCTATTATAATAATAATGAAAAGCCAAACAATGTATTCAAACTCCGAATCACAGATGTCCCAAAATCCTAGCCAGGAGAAGCAGTACAGTCGAAGGGAGATAAAAAAATTCTACGATCCGTTACCATTTTTACAATCACACGTGATTAGGATAGTGATAGAAAAAAATGCTAGGAATTGTGTTTTGCTTGGGTTAGTACAAAAGCAAACTCGTTAGGTTAACCTTAGCTAACTATAATTTAACCTAACAACACAAAAAAATAAAATTAAAACTAAAAAGTAAAATAAAAATGAAGAGTGTTGCTTATGCTGCCTGTTTGTTATTAAAAGTAAAATTATCTATTCTTGATAGAGAAGGAATTATTGTTGGCCCAAAGGCCATTAGCCCAATATCTCGATGTATATTTTGATGATAACAAACCATATTTAGTTATGTATTTAACAATTTTGTTTAAAAGGATTTCAGGTTATAGAACAAGTTGATTTGACGGCTCCACGATCAAGACTCACAAGTTTGGGTGCCGCTAAAGATTTGCATTCCCAAGCCAAGCACGGTAGAAAGCTTCGGGATCAAGACTTTGAAGAAAAGACCAAGATTTGTATTTTACTTTTCTTTTAGATTTTTTGTCAAAACCTAGATGTTAGAAGTAGATTTATGGGATTATCACTCACACACACTTAGTTTGCTTCAAGGCTTCAAAAGAATTTTCAATTCAGTATTTTCAACATAGTTTGAGACAAATCATGTTTTGGAAAATTAGTTTTTGGAATACCAAGTTTTGAAAAACGATTGTTGGAAAAACAAGTTTTTATTAAAAGGATTTTTATCAAAAAGGTAGAACATGTTTGAGTATTGATCTATGATCATACTCTAAGATTTATTAGGTCTAGCACCTCATTTATAATACCCTTAAACCATAAGACCAAAACCAATTTCCTTTTCTTGGTTTCTGAATCTGTTTAACAGATATGACAGACGCCGGTCGACCGCCGGGTCGACCGACGTGCACGGCTGTGCATGTGTGCACGTCGGCCGACCGCTCGGGTCGACCGGGAACTTGACAGTTCTCTCTGTTTGTTTGGGTCGACCGGGGCGGTCGACCGATGTCCCCCAACGGTCAGAAATATGACCGTTGTCGGTCGACCGCCCGGGTCGACCGGTAGCTGTCAGAAAAGTCTGACGACTTCAACAGCTATATTTTTCTGACTGTTTTTGTTGGGATCTTCACCCAACGAATTTCTCCACCAGTTTTACCCTGTCTTTCATCCCTTATAAATAGGTGGTCACTTCAACATGATAAGACAACAATTTTTACAAGAATTACAAGCTTTCAAAAGCCTTTCATTTTAGAAAAGATTTCCAAAAAGCCAAAAATTTCCAAACACCCAATTGAAGCTAACTCCTCTACTTCACTCTAGATTTTTGCACTTCACAATCCCAAGTTCTACTTCTACATATTGGTTATAGGATTGTGCTAAGTGAGCGTTTTGTGATCAAGTGTGATCAACCTTCTTCTTGAGCGAAGTTGTAGAGGCATCGGCCTCAAGCGAGCTAGTGTGCTCCGGTGGTGTTGCGGCATCACGAGAGATTGGACAAGTGTGTCCTTGTATTGGCGATCCAGTGGGATCAACAATAGTGGAAATCCTTCAAGTGTGAAGGCGGGGACGTAGAGCGTGGCTCGAACCTCGGAAACATATCCTCGTGTTTGCGTTTGCTCAATTTTCTCTAAACTCTAACTCTCTTTAATTCTTGCACTATTATTGTCTTTTACATTGCAAGTCTTTTTAATTGAGCTAATTGTTAAGTAGAATTTTAATTCCGCATTATTGCCATATTTCATATAGCCATCACCTATTCACGCCCCCTCTAGGTGATTTCAATTGGTATCAGAGCCTAACCCTTGATTTGGTTTAACCACCTTAGGGAGATCCTTATATTTGGCTATATCTTTTTTGTGCATTTATATTTGTTGTGCATTCTTCATTTGTTTCATGGCATCCATTGATTTTTCTAGCATCAAGTCCCCACCCAAATTTGATGGCTTGAACTTTCCCATTTGGAAAGTCAAGATGAACCTATTCCTTAAGTCCCTAGGAGTTAGGGTTGCTAGGGCCATAACAAAAGAATTTATAGAACCTCTCACCGATGAGAAAACATGGTCCGAGGACACCACCAAGGACTATGAAGCAAATGCTAGAGCCCAATATGCCTTGACCCAAGCTCTAAATGAGGATGACCTATCTCGCATCATTAATTGCAAATCCGCATTTGAAGTTTGGAATATTTTGATTGTGACTCATGAAGGAACGTCACAAGTCAAAAGATCCAAGATTGACTTGTTGCGTTCTCAATATGAGAATTTTTATATGTTTGATAATGAGAGCATTGATGACATGCTCACACGTTTCACCAAGATTACTAATGCCTTGTCTTCTCTAGGTGACGCAATCGATAATGACCAAAAAATTCGGAAGGTCATTCGGGCTCTTCCCAAATCTTGGGAAGTAAAGGCTACCACCCTCAAAGAACTCAACGATAGGGAGGAGATGGACTTCTCCGGTTTCATCGGAAATCTCAAGACCCATGAGATGGAGATGAAAGTACGAGAAGAAAGGGAGGCGCCAAAGAAGAAAGCAATCGCCTTCAAAGCCACTCCGACCATCCATGACGAGGATGACTCATCAGAAGATTGCGATGAGGATTTTGCTATGCTCATCGGAAGGTGGGCAAGATGTTTTACAAGAAGGGAGGCAAAGCAACTTCCGAAGAGGGAAACCTCAAGGAAGATTTGAAAGGAAAAGAGAAGAACCCGGTCCTTGCTTCCATTGCAAGAAGATCGGACATCTTATTGCGGATTGCCCCGCTCTTCAAGCGACCACCTCCAAGAACGGCCCAAGGAAGAAGAAAGCTATGGTAGCCACTTGGGATGATACGGAGTCGGAATCCGAAGAGGAAATCGACGCCGCGCACATGTGCTTCATGGCACATGGGAGGATGCAACTAAGGTAACTCTCGACAACTCTATAGATGATGATGAGTTAACAATGGATGAGTTAGCTCAATTTTTTGAAGAGTTACAACATAGATATGAGATTTCTCAATCTCATAATAAAAAGTTAAAAAGGGAAATGATACTTTGAAAAATAAAATTGATATTGTTGTTAAAGAAAAAGATAATTTAGCTAAGGCTTTTAAGAATTTAAAAATTGATTTTGAAAAATATAAACTAGCCTGTAAGGAGAAAACCCCCATTGCATCATGTAACAAAAATGAATTTTGGAAATTCAAAAACGGGTTGATGTTTTAGATTCAACTCTTAAAAAATGTGCATTTGTTTTAAATAAATTTGCATCAAGATTTCCCAAGGGAGTAACCCAAGGGAAACACACTCATCATACACATGCATGAAAACATGCACACTCACATAAGCATCCATACATGTATGGTAGTGGTAAAATTTATGTTTGCACACATTGTGGCCGCAAAGGCCATTTAGAAAAATTTTGTTATGCTAAACATAATATACCAAGTAAACATGTTTGGGTTCGCCCCGGTACTAATCCAAAAGGACCCAAAAAGATATGGGTACCAAAAGACCTACCAAAATTAAATGATACAGGTGAGTCTTCATCCTCCAAGACTTAGGGGGAGACGGTGCCCGGGTGGTGGATGCAACAAGGCTCAAAGAACACATCGCGCTTGCATCGCTATCATAGAGGCACCTATTTTGGAGATTGCCCTCGTTTGGTAACCTCTCCATTTAAAAGTTTTCAATTTTGGTTATATATACAAATGTATAGGATTGTTAGTTTACTTTTATGCTACATTGATATATGTTAGTGTAAACCTACATCTCAATCATGATTGTGTATATGCCATGTTTTAATTTTGATATCTTGTCTTTTATACCATATTTATTGAATGTCCACATGTCTAGCCTAGATTATATATCTATATATACACATTGTATTTCAAAACTAGAAATAAATTTTGTAAAAATTTCATATTCAAAGCAAATACATTAGAGATGGCAATTGCGCACCTCAACTCATTCATGAGGAATTAAGAGGATGAAGTTCAGAACCCTTCACCGGGTATTCGGCTTCAACATCTCTAAAAACTTTGTTTTTGTATGAAAAAAAAATTAAATAAAATGTCTTGTGTGAATTTTTGGTTGATATGATAACTTAATGAAGATTTAAAAACATATTGTTGTAATCTTGTATGTTAAATATATCCTACTTATTTGTTAAAATTTCCTTTTAAATTTTTTTAAGGGCATTTGCTGTTGACAGGTTTTTGGCAAAGCCGGCCGACCGGCTCTGAGTCCCGGTCGACCGACTTCGCCTGGAAGAATAGCCTTTTATTCTTCTCTGTTGCCGGTCGACCGCTGCGGTCGACCGCTCTGAGTTACAGAGCTCTCGGGATATTTGGGTCGACCGACCCGGTCGACCGTGCGTCGATTTCATGCCCTAATCTGTCTATTTATAACACTGTTTCTCTCACTCTCTCTCACTTTCAACCGGCGATTTCTTTCCCCTCTTTCTCTCAAATTTCAAACTTTCAAATCCACTCAAATTCCTTCATAATCCGAGTTTGATTCCCTCTCTTGGTGTTGGATCTTCAGTTTCAGGGCCTCTTCTCCGTCTATTTCGAAGAAATTCGAAGTCCTCTCAGATCTAGGGTTTGTGATTCTTATTTCAGGTAAAAATCACATTTTTCCTGTTGTTCTTGATATCTAGTTTTAAGTTCTTCATACCCTTGTCAAGATCTTTAGGTTTCCTTGTTGATTAGATCAAGCCCTAACTATTTTAACCTAAAATCATCCATTTTCACCAAAATGTCTAAAAGATCTAGGAGTGAGAAAGGAAAAACTGTGGTTCCTTCCTCATCCTCCACCCCTAAACCTAAACGTCCTTTCATTAATGACCTTGCTGAAAATAGATTCATCCAACTTTCAAAGAAATCAGTCATTTCAGGGAGATGTGTTATTCTCAAAGATTTTGAACATCTCAACATCCCTCGCATCCTGAGAAGAAATTCATTGGACCAGTTTATGGCCATTAGGGAACCAGTATACACCTCCCTAGTGCATTACTTCTATTCCAATTATGCTTTCGAGAGAAATTGAGTTAGATCTCCAGTTCTAGGGAGAGATATTGACATCCCTCTAGGACAATTTGCTAACTTGTTACATCTTTCCTGTGGAGGAGTTGATGTCTATACCTTTGATCTCCATGATTTTGAATATCCAGACAGTGAGTCTGCGCTCACCGCTTCCACCTTGATTCACGGGGATGACAACCCCGGTTTGGTAAGAAATGAGGAGGTTAACAAGTTCACCCTCACCTCCCAAATTCTTGCTAAATTTATCTTTTACAATATTTTACCAAAATCTGGTGAGTATAGCAATGCCAGGGGTCCAGTTCCTCTAATCATCTATTGCCTTCTGAAAGGCATTAAGATTGATTTCCCACATTTCATTGCTACTCATATGGCCTCAGATCAGATCCGCATGCCCGGTAGGCACTTGCCTTATAGGATGCTTATCACTTATCTTCTTCAGAGACTAGGTTTTGATCTATCTTCAGAGAGTCTTTCTCAACCCGCTGTGAACTTAGACAGCGTTCTTTTGAAGAGGATGCAAGCTCAGATGCGTCGTCACGCTCAGGAGCAGCCTCCTGTTCCTCCTGCTGATGTTCCAGGGTCATCTTCGGCCCCAGGGTCCTCTTCTGCCCCAGGTACTTCCTCTGCTCCCGGGCCATCCATATCTCCTGATTTCCAGTCCTTCATTTCTTCTGAGATTCGCTCTCAGATCCAGGAGCACCAGTCTTGGATCGAGCAGCGAGATGCAGCTTTTCGCGCGGAGATGGACTTGCTCTTTCAGGGAATTCGCAATGATATGTCTTACTTTGCTGACTCCATGAGATACGTGGACTCGCAATTTGAGGCACTCTTTATGAAATTCAATATGCTTGGTCCTGATCCCACATCTATTGCCCGACCTCTTCCATCCTCCGGCCCTCCATTTCCTGCCAGAGACCCTTCTGCTGTTCCACCACCACAGCCAGGCGTTGCAGGCATCGATCCAGAGGAGGCAGTTTCTTCTTCTTCTGATGAGGATGGCGATAAGAAGATGACTAAGGGTGATGCTGCGGAGAGCTCGTCTGAGGAAGACGATGATGAGGAAGACGATGCTGAGGAGAGCTCGTCTGAGGACGATGGTGGTGCTAAGTGATTTCCCCTTATTTGATGATGTCAAAAAGGGGGAGAGTTATTGATGAGAGAGACTTATATTTTGTGTACTTGTATTTTGTGTTTGGACATCTTTTGATATTTAGTATGGTGGACATGTATTTTTGTGTTGTGGACATAAGTTTTTATATATATTTGTCTTGTGTTTTTATTTAGTCTATAAACATGTGTTATCTTTTATGACATGAGTAATTTTGGCATGGACATGTGTATTGTGGATTATCACTTGCTGTTTATCATTTGTGATATTTATCTATGCCTGAGTATGATTTCATTATATGCATGTGTTGAAGGGGAGCTTCACTTGAAGTCTCTACCCAAAATATTTGTAATAACTATATATGTTTTGTCATCATCAAAAAGGGGGAGATTGTTGGCCCAAAGGCCATTAGCCCAATATCTCGATGTATATTTTGATGATAACAAACCATATTTAGTTATGTATTTAACAATTTTGTTTAAAAGGATTTCAGGTTATAGAACAAGTTGATTTGACGGCTCCACGATCAAGACTCACAAGTTTGGGTGCCGCTAAAGATTTGCATTCCCAAGCCAAGCACGGTAGAAAGCTTTGGGATCAAGACTTTGAAGAAAAGACCAAGATTTGTATTTTACTTTTCTTTTAGATTTTTTGTCAAAACCTAGATGTTAGAAGTAGATTTATGGGATTGTCACTCACACACACTTAGTTTACTTCAAGGCTTCAAAAGAATTTTCAATTCAGTATTTTCAACATAGTTTGAGAAAAATCATGTTTTGGAAAATTAGTTTTAGGAATACCAAGTTTTGAAAAACGATTGTTGGAAAAACAAGTTTTTATTAAAAGGATTTTTATCAAAAAGGTAGAACATGTTTGAGTATTGATCTATGATCATACTCTAAGATTTATCAGGTCTAGCACCTCATTTATAATACCCTTAAACCATAAGACCAAAACCAATTTCCTTTTCCTGGTTTCTGAATCTGTTTAACAGATATGACAGAGGCCGGTCGACCGCCCGGGTCGACCGACGTGCACGGCTGTGCATGTGTGCACGTCGGCCGACCGCTCGGGTCGACCGGGAACTTGACAGTTCTCTCTGTTTGTTTGGGTCGACCGGGGTGGTCGACCGATGTCCCCCAACGGTCAGAAATATGACCGTTCTCGGTCGACCGCCCGGGTCGACCGGTAGCTGTCAGAAAAGTCTGACAGACTCCAACAGCTATATTTTTCTGACTGTTTTTGTTGGGATCTTCACCCAACGAATTTCTCCACCAGTTTTACCCTGTCTTTCATCCCTTATAATAGGTGGTCACTTCAACATGATAAGACAACAATTTTTACAAGAATTACAAGCTTTCAAAAGCCTTTCATTTTAGAAAAGATTTCCAAAAAGCCAAAAATTTCCAAACACCCAATTGAAGCTAACTCCTCTACTTCACTCTAGATTTTTGCACTTCACAATCCCAAGTTCTACTTCTACATATTGGTTATAGGATTGTGCTAAGTGAGCGTTTTGTGATCAAGTGTGATCAACCTTCTTCTTGAGCGAAGTTGTAGAGGCATCGGCCTCAAGCGAGCTAGTGTGCTCCGGTGGTGTTGCGGCATCACGAGAGATTGGACAAGTGTGTCCTTGTATTGGCGATCCAGTGGGATCAACAATAGTGGAAATCCTTCAAGTGTGAAGGCGGGGACGTAGAGCGTGGCTCGAACCTCGAAAACATATCCTCGTGTTTGCGTTTGCTCAATTTTCTCTAAACTCTAACTCTCTTTAATTCTTGCACTATTTATTGTCTTTTACATTGCAAGTCTTTTTAATTGAGCTAATTGTTAAGTAGAATTTTAATTCCGCATTATTGCCATATTTCATATAGCCATCACCTATTCACCCCCCCTCTAGGTGATTTCAATTATATATTCTAATACAAAGCAATCAACCTTCACTAGGAATAGATAGATTCTTGATAGTATTGCTTGTGCTCAAGAGATTCTTGCGGCTTCACACAATTTCAACATTGAGACGGCTTTCCTTGACGTTGACTTTGAAAAGGCTTTTTGTAGGCTGTCTAAAAATCACTAAAAGACAAGCCATTAAAAAGCAGAGTTTCAAGTTCTAGACGCGAAGGCTCAACACCCGCGTCTCAGCACCAAGGCGCGAGGGTCCAAAACCTGCGTCTCAAACTCAAGGCGCGTGGGCTCAACACCCGCGTCTCAGCACCAAGGCGCGAGGGTCCAAAACCCGCGTCTCAAACTCAAGGCGCGTGGGCTCAACACCCGCGTCTCAGCACCAAGGCGCGAGGGTCCAAAGCCTGCGTCTCAAACTCAAGGTGCGAGGGCCCAAAGCCCGCGTCACAGTATCAAGGCGCGTGGGTTGAAACCCACGCCTCGGTTACAACCGCCCTGGTTATGGGGCCAGTCACCGCCCATATAGCGGGGAAGCGGGGAAGTTGGCCCCTCATTGTGGAGCATTTTTAGGGGGCACGTTCACCCCTGGAACCTCTATAAATAGCCCCGTCGCTCTGAACCACGGGGACAACAGGAAGAGAGAAGGCGCTCGGAGAGAAAGAGACGCACACGGCGGCACAAGGACAATACAGAGAGACAGACAGAGACATGAGAGAGAGCTCAACTCTTCAACAAGCTCGCTGTGTACGAGTTGCCCTTTGCCTACCTTCTCTTTGAGAGTTTTGGTAGACAGAGCTGTGTTACTCCTTCTACCAGCCAAAGAGAAGATCCCTGACGATCCCGACGGTCATCCGGTCAACGGAGAACAAGATTCACTCTCCACCGCCACTTGAAGAACCCAGCCTTAAACAAAGGGAGGATTCAAGATTCAACATCCTCCCTCCCTTGTAACTGGAAGGAAAACAGTTTTGTTGTAATTTTTCATCTGATTCAAGGAAATTTTACAGCGAACACCTTTATTTCTTTTTCCGGCGCGTACAAGAGATGGCGACTCCGCTGGGGACTACATTTGTCACTGATGAGCAAATCGTGGCGCAAGATGACGTCCTTCGTAAGGGAAAGATGGTCGAATCGTTTGTTGTCGAGTTCGACCAGATGAAATACGAAGAGTTTCTCTCTGTCGGCTCCAAGAGCCCAAAGACCCGCGTCTGCCGCAGGGTCTCGACGGGGAATGGCCCCGAAGCCCGATCCGAGGTTCTCTCAGGCGCTGCTGCTGCCAACTGTGCCAAGCAAGATACACGCGCCAACGCCTCTCAGAAGGCCCGCGTGATCTCAGGCACAACTGCCGCTGCGATCAACCGCGCAGCACGGAACACCCGCGTCAGCGTCTCTCGGGAGCCCCACGTGGTCAAAATCTCTGGTGTTCAGCATCAGGTCGTCGTTGGTCACTCTCCACCTCTACGACGCAACCGAAACGCTGAGCGTCGACAGAGGAGACGTGCGCGTCAGCTACAAGTTGGAACCTCTGATTGTCCGACTGAGGCTGGACGCGACGTACAATCTGGCGCCTTGCCCGCGCCACGTCCAGCACGTGAAGTCCGCGTTTGGCGGCCCAAACGCGAGACTCCTCAAGCTAGGTCCTCTGAAGACCAACTCACCAAACGCCAAGGTGAAGCCTCTGCGCCTCGTCAAGCGCGAGAGGCACGCGCCCATAGGCGTGGGGCCCAGCAGCCTATCCTCTCTCAAACGTCTCTGCCCCGACGCACCAAGCAGCAACGCGAGAATCACGTCTCATCTCAAAAGAGACGCCAGACACACGTTATACAGCCACGACGCGAGAACCGCGTCCCTGAAGCCCGCGTCCATGCTGTACAGCATATGGATGCCTCCCGTCTTCGGCGTTGCGAGGTTAATCTCTTCGATCCCCCTCCCGTGGATTTGAGGGATTACTTGACGAAGAAAAGAAGTGCCAATCAGGTCACTTTATCATGTTGCTGCCAACGGCTCATCTCTATGCTCTCCGAGTGCCGTTATGGTTCAGGTGTGCACCAGCAGTCTTTAGTTAGACAGTTGACCCTGATTCCCCCATCAGCCAAAAGAAGGCGCTCCCACAGAAGGAGAACCTTCTCTGACATTGAGTACCCAGAGCTCACTGCGAATATGACGAGCAGGAGCAAGGGAAAACAACCTGCAGTCAGCTCGGATGAGTCTGACTCTGAACCGGAAGGGGTGTATCAACACACTCGCACCCGGACTGGGGCCATTCCCCCGATTGATTATAATGCCTTAGCCCATGGCATTAAAGTGAATGATTCTCACTCCGCCGTAGCGGAATCACGGGCTTCAAACTCTTCCGTTGAGAAGGAGGCCTCCGCCTACATGATAGGCACTCCTGAGGAAATGGCTAGACGTTTAGAACAAATCCAGAAGGTACAAATGGATATGATTCTTTATCAGCAGGAATCTATCGACTCCCTCAAGCAGATGCTTGCACAGTTGCTCGAAGACAGGAGGAAATCTCCTCCTAAAAAGACGAAGGGCAAAGGGAAAAAGGGAGAAAGCTCATCTTCCGAACCTTCTGAGGAGAGGCCGCGATCTACTTCTAGTTCGTCCAAATCCTCGTCGCAAGTAAAGGGCGACCAAGACCAGGGAAAGGCTCATGCTAAAAGAATGAGTCAATTGGAGCAACGCCTCGAGGCCCTTACCAACCGTAAAGGCCTCCAAGAAGCTGGAGTGGTCCGGCCCTATCCTGCTGAATGGGACTTGGTTCCATACCCGTCCAAGTTCAAGGCTCCAACCCTTCAAGCATTCGATGGGAAAGGGTCACCCAACCAACACATCTACTACTTTAAATCCCAAACCGGGAATGTAGTAGATAACGATGCTATCCTGGCTCGTCTGTTCATCGGTACCCTGAAAGGGCTGGCCTTTGAATGGTTCATGAAGCTTCCAGAAGGTTCTATCAAGAACTGGGGCGATTTGGAGAAGCTTTTCTTAACGCGCTTCTTCAAGGATGACTCGGAAGTCACGATGCCCACCCTTTTGGCTACTAAACAGCGAAAGGGAGAGTCCGTCAAGTCTTTCATGGAAAGATTTCAGAACGTGGCACTCTGGTGTCCAAGCGGCATGACCCAGGTCACTCTGGTGGAAACATGCCGCCACAATCTCCAAACCTCACTCCTTGCTCAAATAGGAGTTGCTGAAAGCCGCACCTGGAAGCAATTAGTCCAACAAGGTGAACAGGCTGAGGAGATTGTCGCCCGCGTCAGAGCATAGGAAGGTAAGCCCAGGCCTGAGAGGTCAACGAGGCGTGCGCCAGATACATCCCTCCAGGCCAAAAGGAAGGATAATTTGGCAGCAGAAACCAAATCCCCTGCTAAACCTCAACTAGGCAAGGCGAGTGGCTCTTCAAGCCATCCACGCGCCAACAAGCAATATTCCTTCAAGGAGGAACATGTCGATTCACTCTTTAAACTACTCAACAAGAGCAACCGACTGAAGCTCCCTGAAGCTAGGCGCCCCGAGGAAGTCGGCAAGACCGACAATCCCACCTATTGCTTGTACCACAGGATGCTGGGGCACCCTACCAAAAGCTGCTACGTCTTCAAGGACATCCTTCAAGCTCTGATTAACGCGGAGGTGTTAAAGCTCCGACCAGAGCAGAAGAAGGTGACGGCCAACATGACGTCGGTTCTCCAGTTCGGAAAGCAACCCCCGACACCATCGGGAGTGATACCTATTCCAAAAGGAGAACTAAGAGTGGTCAACGTAGACCCTCATCAGCAGCAAGAGAAAGGCTTGGTACCCCTCCCTACACCTCAAGGGGAAATCATGTGGGTCCACCCTGACCTTGTCAATGAACAGCAATGGACTACTGTGACCAACAGGAAATCCAAAGGCAAGGCAAAGGCTTCATCCTGCAATGTGGTGTGTGCCTCCTCTCGAGAAGCCGAGACTGATGTTCCCTCGTTAACCGACTCAGAGGAGGAAACAATAGTCTTGGCCGCAGAGCCCAACCAACCGATGGCGGGAACCCGTTCGGGACAGCCGTACTTGAAGCAGTATGGCGAGATGGCGGTAGCCCCTCCACAACCAGCTGTAGAGCCAACCAAGCCCTCCACAAAACAACTTGTGGAGAAACAGAAAGAAACTCGGTTTTCTCGAGTTCTTTCGAAAGGTGTAGCGGAAGGATCCACGACACCTTACCGCTTTGATGTCCTGGCTCAACTAGCCAACATCCGGCACGCATTACCTTATATGAACTTCTTAGACTATCAAAGTCGACCAGAGAAGCTCTACAAGAAGCTCTGGCAAATGCTGAGGTCTTCATGACCCAGGTGCTGAAGGAGGAAGATGTAGAGGATTGCCTCCACACCTCCCCAAATGCTCCCTGTATTACCTTCACAGCAGATGATATGCAGGTTAAAGGGAAGCATGATCGACCCCTGTACTTCACAGGGTATATTGGATCGTCTGAGGTGAACAGCATTCAGGTAGATCCAGGGTCCGCGTTGAGCATCATGCCTCGCCGGGTCATGCAACATCTGGGCATCCCCACCTATCGTCTGAGCCCTACCCAGACAACCATTTACGGGTTTAATGCCAATGGCACCCGTCCGATGGGGAAGATCAAGCTCAAATGCCAGATTGGAAGCCTCAAGTCAGAAGTGACATGCTACGTCATCGATGCTGACACTTCCTACAACCTACTGTTGGGACGACCATGGATTCACCGCAACTCCATCGTTCCCTCCACTCTCCACCAAGTCATGAAATACATTGAAGGGAGTGGAAAGATTCAAACGTTGATCGCCGAAAGGTATCCGTTTAAAGGGGTCGAAAATTATTTCACGGATTCTCTCCTATATCAAGATCCTGTGGAGACAAATGAAACCCCGCAACCAGAGGAGCCAGACTCTGGTAATGAGGCTGACACTGAGCCTGAAAAAGAAGAGTGCCTGTGGGAGTTAGAACCACTTGTAAAGAGCATTGATAAGCTCGATGTTGATAATACAACCGACGATGTAGGCGGTTGGTACATTAATGAAGAATTAGATTTAGCGTATTTTTCTGTGTTTGCTTCTGATTCAATACCGTCAGATACTAGTACTGATGTAGATGATGACCTCTGGTCGGCAATGGATGCTTTGACATCGTTGCTGTACCAGTAAAATCATCCTTCGGGACATACCAAGATAATGGTAATGCGCAAGAATCTATATTTATGGTTCCAGCCAGACGGAAAGGCCAAAAACCAATTCTTTTTGGGCGAATCTTGTCTGAACCAACGCCCCGCGAAGAATCGGAAGGCGAGGAGGAATCCCTTCAGTTCGGTCATTATGAACCAAAAGCACTCAAAATGATGAAGTGCATGGGGTACGATCTAACCAACAGACCCGGGTTGAACTTCGACAAAGGAAGGAGAACGCTACTTCGATCCTTTGTGCCGAAAGGGAAAGCCCCCGATTATTATCATCGGACGCGCCGGGGGTTGGGCTATGTATCGACTCCGATCCCATCAGCCTCTGATTCTGGAGGGCCATCAGGTCATAATTACTCTTCAGGCACGTCATCGTGGGAGTCGGATGTCAGTGTCGGCAACATCTTCAGAGAACTTTCAGTGAACATGGTTTCAACAAGCCACCTGGAAGACGGAGATGAAGAAATGATCCAATCTGATACAGATCCTTGGATCAAACATTTAAATACTCTTTGGGATACCCGCTTTGAACAGCGCGAGCCACCCACAGAAGACAAGGTTGTTCAAGTCAATCTAGGAGATGAGGCCAATCCTAAGCCCATCTTCATAAGTGACGGCCTGTCACCTTCGGAGAAGAAGGATCTAATATCTCTTGTACAAGAGTATATAGACGTCTTCGCCTGGAATTACGAGGACATGCCTGGACTTGATCCTCAAGTGGCTATGCACCGCCTCAACATCAATCCGGACGCAAAACCTGTCAAACAACAGCAGCGACGGTTCCGTCCAGAAATAATGGAGGCAATTCAATCAGAAGTCAGAAAACTTATTGATTCTGGCTTCATCAGGGAAGAATAACATCCCGACTGGGTAGCCAACATTGTCCCAGTTGCCAAGAAGAACGGGAAGATCCGGATCTGCATCGACTTCCGTGATCTAAACGAGGCTTGCCCCAAAGACGAATTCCCACTGCCAATCACAGATGTCATGATTGACAATACTTGTGGATTCGAACGAATGTCCTTCATGGATGGATTCTCAGGATACAATCAAATTAAAATGTATCCTGACGATGAAAAGCACACCTCCTTCAGGACACCATTGGGGGTCTACTGCTATACCGTCATGCCCTTCGGACTGAAGAATGCGGGGGCAACATATCAAAGGGCCATGAATGCCATTTTCCAGCAGCAAATGCGCAAAATGGTGGAATGTTATGTTGATGATATTGCGTGAAAAGTCGCGCTAAGGGTGATCACATAGCTGACCTGAAGGTGGTTTTTGACATCATGCGAGCTCATCAGTTGAAGATGAACCCAACCAAATCCTTCATGGGGGTGGCTAGTGGCAAATTCCTAGGATTTGTTGTAACCTCCACGGGAATTCATCTGGACCCGGAAAAGGTTCGCGCTATCCAGGAGATGCAACCTCTGAGAAATCTCAAGGAACTCAGGGGATTGCAAGGACGATTGGCGTACATCCGTAGGTTCATCTCAAACCTCTCCGGAAGATGCCAACCCTTCAC
The DNA here is from genome assembly GCA_038442645.1 of Agave tequilana. NCBI lineage: Eukaryota > Viridiplantae > Streptophyta > Magnoliopsida > Asparagales > Asparagaceae > Agave > Agave tequilana. Next base: position 28,563 of record JAVJIF010020290.1, on the reverse strand, counting down.
TAAGCTAATGAAGAAGGGTGTCTCGTTCATTTGGGACGACGCTTGTCAACAAGCATTTGAGGAAATCAAGCAATACCTCACCCAACCACCAGTCCTTGCAGCTCCGATATCCGGAAACCTTTCCTGGTATACGTCCGGGCAATGGATCATTCTTTGGGAGCTCTACTAGCTCAGCATGATGACCATGGATGTGAGCAAGCGATCTACTATCTGAGTAGAACAATGATCGGAGCCGAACATCGGTACAACCCGATCGAGAAGGAATGTTTGGCACTGGTGTTCGCCATTCAGAAAATGCGACACTACCTGGCGGGCCAAACCATAAATGTCATATCAAAAGTTAACCCCTTGAGGTTACTCATGACAAAACCTTCATCGCTAAATGGCCGACTGGCAAAATGGGCCATATTGTTATCTCAATATGAAATGCACTTTTTACCACAGAAGGCCATTAAAGGACAAGCGGTGGCGGATTTCCTGGCTGAGCATCCAGATCCGAGGGCAACCAAACTTTACGACGATCTCCCAGATGAGGTCGCTGAAGCCTGCCTAACTCAGACATCGTTCGAAAGTCAAGTGTGGCAACTCTTCTTTGACGGTGCATCCAGAACAAGCCCAAAAGGACACATCGTAGCGGGGGTAGGAGTAGTACTCGTCTCGCCACAGAACTATGTGATTCCTCGAGCTGTCTCGCTAACTGAGCCTTGCTCCAACAATGTAGCAGAATACAATGCTCTTTTGATTGGGATGCAGCTCGCCGATGAGATTGGCGTTAAAAATCTCGAGGCATACGGTGATTCTAAACTCATCGTCAGCCAAGTTCGCGAGGAGTACGAAGTCAGACATGAGGACCTAGTAGCCTACTACAACGCAACTATCCACATGGCCGAGAGGTTCACAAACTTCTACATCGATCATGTACCGCGCAGGCAAAATGCGCATGCAGATGCACTGGCGTCCCTCGCGGCCTCCTTAGCTCTTCCAGCTGGAGCAATGGAGAAGGTATTCGTCTACAGCCATGACCTGTATTTCCCGAGAACTGCCCTCGAAGACTATCAGGAGTCAAAGGGAGAGTATCAAGGCAAAGAAGCGCTGAAATTGTCAATCGGGCCAGAGCTTAAAGACTGGCGATTCCCCTATATCGACTATGTCTTGTATGGCATCCTGCCTGCGGACGCCAAGGAAGCGGCTACCATTCGAAGGAAAGCCCCTAAATTTTACTACAATGCGATTACACGAACATTGTATCGTCGATCGCATGACGGGGTCTTGCTCCGGTGCCTCTCACCAAAGGAGGCCCAAGAGGTATTGAAAGAAGCCCACGATGGTATGTGTGGAGCCCATCAACCTGGCCCAAAACTGGCACATCGACTCCAAAGATTGGGTTACTACTGGCCCAAGATGATTGCCGATGCCATCACTTATGCCAAAAGATGTCACGCCTGCCAAGTGCATGGCGATTTCATCCATCAAGCACCAGGGTACCTTCACTCTACGACCTCTACCTGGCCATTTGAAATGTGGGGGATGGACGTAGTTGGTCCTATCAGCCCACCATCATCAAAGGGACATCGGTTTATTTTGGCAAAAACCGATTATTTCTCTAAATGGGCCGAAGCTATTCCTCTGAAGGAGGTAAAATCGTCTAACGTGATCAAGTTCGTGAAACATCACGTTATTTACTGTTTCAGTATACCTCGGCGAATTGTCCATGACAATGGACCCCAGTTTATCAGCCAGGCGTTCCAGAGATTCTGCGCTAAGTTCAGAATCCAGAGTGTGTCCTCAACGGCATACTATCCTGCCGCTAACGGCCTCGCAGAAGCTTTCAACAAGACTATTGGCAAGCTTCTCAAGAAGTTCGTCTCGAAAAGTCAACGAGACTGGGACGATAAGCTAGGTGAATTCTTATGGGCCTACCGCACAACTGTGCGAACCCCAACTAAAGCCACGCCATTTTCTTTGGTATACGGATGTGAAGCCGTACTTCCACTGGAAATCCAAATTCCATCTCTACGCGTCGCCTTGACAGCGGAGATGACAACCGAGGAGAAGCATCGACAGCGACTCCAGGAATTGGAGGCCTTAGACGATAAGCGTTTTCAGGCCCAACAACAAATCGAGCTTTACCAAGCTCGAATTACCAAAGCCTTCAACAAGAAAGTTAAGGTGCGGACTTTCAGGAAAGGCGATCTTGTCTTAGCCGTTAGAGGACCCATGGTGATGACGCACAAGACAAAAGGAAAATTCCAACCCAAATGGGAAGGACCGTTTGTCGTAGAGTCAGTCTACTCGAATGGATCATATCGCCTCATAACCTCAAATGGCGATACACTCATGATGCCTATCAATGGCAGGTTCCTGAAGAAATACTATCCTTAAATGGTATTCTTCCACTGATCAAGTTAAAAGTACACCTCTGATCAAACATCCGACGCCTCCGACGGCTAAGGATAGAGGAAAAATGTTGGCTTCTAAGCCCAACATAAGTCTTCGACAACTCATCATGCTGAAGGGAATAGCATGGCTAGCCCAACTCAAACGGTAGTTGGTAAAGGCACCTCAAATCCGTTAATAACTGAGGGTTTGCTAAAAATCCTAAGTGGACTTGGCTCCACTCTTTCCTCCAAAATCCCTTACCAATTCTCACCCACAGAATGGTAGGTCTACCAAATATAATCATTACCAAGTTAACACTATACCTCTGGTAATGAATACTCCTTGTCGAGTACAACTCTTGCTTGTCAACTCTACATACAGTAACAAACTTTCAGATTTTCCAAGTTAACACTATACCTCTGGTACTCCAAATTCCACCTGTCAGTTCTCATCAATAGAATGACAGGTCCTCAAACCGTTTTTTGGCACGAGCCAATTCTTGTCAAGTTAATATCACACCTCTGACAAAATTACTGCTTAAGTTAACATTATACTTCTAAATAGTACACCAAGCTTCTGTCAAGTTAATATTACACCTCTGACAGTCACTTTCCTTCAGACTTCCGTATTAAAGCTGAAACGAATGATGCTAAGTTAACACTACACCTCTAGCATCTAAGTCATTGCTAAGTTCAACAATACACCTATGGCCATGACTTTTCCTCGACTTCCTTATCCAAGCCGAGATGACCAATGCTAAGTTCCACATTACACCTCTAGCATTACCCTCACTGTCAAGTTAAACATCACACTATGTCAGTGACACTCTCAGTTTTCCCAAAATAAAACTGAAATACTTTTGAGTCAAGTTAATATTACACCTCTGACTCACATCCTTGTCAAGTTAACATCACACTTCTGACGAGACTACTTTCAACCCGTTAAGTTAATATCACACCTCTAACGGTAAAGACTTCCCTAGATTCCCCATGAGTCTAGTCTTACTTGTTATTCTCTTCAATAGAATAACAAGTCTACCTAAAAATATTGTTAGGTTAACACTACATCATTGACAGTGTTTCCATCAACTCCCCGGCTGAACTTAATCAAGTTGATCCCAAACCCTTGATAAAAGTTCACCTTCCCTGGGGGTACGTGTTCCACCTGTCACTTTTCTTATAAAGTGGCTGGTCCACCAAACATTATTTTATCTCTGTCAAGTTAATATTACACCTCTGACAGTATTGTGAAAGTTCCTGAAATAGGATCTTTCCCTACAAAATTTGACTTATTAAGATTATCATCATAATTTTGACAAAGTCAAAGATCTTCTGCTTCTATGCGTCTAACTGAAGACAAAAGGTTCAAGACAATAGAAAGAGGCAGAAAGAAAAATGTCACTTTTATTTATATCCAGGCATATGAAAGTGATACAAAACGCTCTCTTATATAATAAGATTGAGTGTTACAATTAAGGAGTACAAAGAAGTCCCTCTCTCTCTCAGAGGCCGTACTCACTCCTTGAAGCCGCATCTGATTCCAAGTGCACGATGTTTGGAAAAGCGCCAAACTGTGGCGATAATTGGAGCCGAATGCACTATAGTGCATGACGTAAACATCGAAAGAGCCCTAGCTGACTAGCTAAGAACAATGGTGTTCTTGAGGTCCGGTAGCAGCAGAAAGCCATGCAACCCTTCGTTCATGAGCATCTCTTTCGCCAGAAGGCCATCCAACAAACATGGAGTGTCCTTGATGTCACTTCTGGGGTGAGAGAGGAAGGGGATGCTATCTGCCACTATATCCACCGTAACCCCCTCGCCGCCATACTCACTCTGACCATCCCATGCCAGCAGGCATGACTGGTGCATTGGATCTGAAGAGACCTTGGCGAGGGTTAAGTCCCCGTCAGGGACATAATATATTCCCTTGTGGACGACGAGGACCATAATATATTCCCTTGTGGATGAATATCGAACGAGTTCGCCGGCCGAAATATTCTTCCAGGGGCCCAGCGAACCTGAAAAAGGACGATCAAGCCTACCTGCAAGGAATAAACAAAGGAATCAGAACATCTGGAACTTAGTACACTTCAACAGAGAAAACTAAGTGACAGACGCAGTTATTGCCGAAGACTACAGACGCGGGAATGACCCACGCAGTGAGCCAAAACTTCCGCGGTGGCAGAAATAGACGCGAGTTAAAACTGTGATACACGTAGGGTTCAAACGCAGTCCAATTTTTTGCATCTGCGTCTAACACACCAGGCGCGAAAAGACTCAGACGCCGAAAAAATTGCCATCTCCCTGTTGAATGAACAGGAGTTGCAAGATTCGGGTCTGAAACCTTCAACCCGAGTTGGAATTCATCCAAGTCAGTGGCCTTAAAACGCGAGCTTCATGAGCAAAACCAGCGCCAAGTGCCAAAGACTTCTGAACTCGTGTCCAGAGAAGTTCAAGTTGATGGCGCAAATTCAAAAAAAAAAATGTTAAGTGTCTATAGTCCAGACGCAGAAAAGATACTGGACGCAGAAATTATCAAAATTCGCGTCTAGACTTAAGAATCCGCATCCAGAGCAGAAGAGACATTGGACGCAGGAATTATCAAAATCCGCATCCAGACCTGCAAATCCGCGTCCAGATGTGAGGCCCGCAGGATCAAGCCCGCTTTTTGAAAACCAAGACTTATGAAAAATCTCTAAGTACTTGGGCTCAGGTGCCAGATTCATAAAAAATCAGCACCTGATGTCATAGAACGCAAGGATCAAGTCCGCGTCCGAACCCTTCACAATTAGAAATATTCTAAGTGAAGAATCTGAAATGCAGGGCTCACTGGCACCGGGTCATCAAACCCGCGTCTTGGTTATCAACTCAAAGACCGCGTCTGAGACCGCGTCTGGGAATCAAACACGGTTTATATTCTGTATTGACGGTTCTCCTCCAAAAAAAAAAAGATTTTTTTTAGGGGTTCCATGAACTTCCATTAATGGTGAAGGTTAAGCCTAAACGGCATTATACTGGGAAAAGGACTTCCTGCGCGGAGGAACCGCCCCTATGGGCCTCGGCGATGGCTGTCTTTGAGGATGATGCGGTTGGCTTGGCCTTGGGTGCCATTGGTGATCAAGAGTCCGATGAAGGAGAAATGAAAAGTGATGAACAAAGATCCTCTTTCTAAAACCCTAACAGATGCGCTCGGAGAAGAAGAGGATATCTCTCTGACTGTTGCCATTTCTAAGCACAAAGATTTGCAAAGATACGCGGCGCATGGCTCGATTAGCTCTACAGCGAGTCATCGCTTGACGCGTGGAACAGATCATTTAATGAACCGGGAAGTCCGCGCGCCAAAAGGTGATGTCCCGACGGTTCCCCAGGATAACTGGCAGTGCACTCATGACATGGCACGGATTCGCACCCGACGGCCGCGTCTCTTCGATGGACGTGCCCCGTCAGCACCGCCATAAATGCGTCCAGAAAGTCGCATCTTTATTCCAAAGAGGCGCGTCTCTCCGAAGTTCGCGTCCCTCCAATCTGGCCTAGCATCGCGTCTGCCTGAAGAAATATCAGTCGCGTTTCCATTGCCAAAAGACGCACCCCATGAAACTCACGTCTTTAAAACAGTACCATCTCTGCTTTTCAAAAAAAAAAGAGAAGAACTGTCGTTCAGTCCTTGCTTCTGCAAATCAGTTCAACAGTACACTGGCACAAGCAGACGATCGTCCACTCCTGGCTTAAAGCGCGTCCATGACAGACTAAAAGCAATCGGGGAGGTTTAGACTGTGTATCTAGACACTCAACACGATCAACTCTGGTGGCCTCAAAGAGTTCAACAGTACACTCACGAAGACCAACTTCAGATAAGATCAAACCCGGAGCATTAACAGTCCAGTCATAAAGGTGAATTCAGCTAGAGTCCAAAGTATTTCGAAATCCGTCCCAGTTAACTGCGGAATATCGAAAACTTTGGAGGGGGTTCTGTAGGCTGTCTAAAAATCACTAAAAGACAAGCCATTAAAAAGCAGAGTTTCAAGTTCTAGACGCGAAGGCTCAACACCCGCGTCTCAGCACCAAGGCGCGAGGGTCCAAAACTCGCGTCTCAAACTCAAGGCGCGTGGGCTCAACACCCGCGTCTCAGCACCAAGGCGCGAGGGTCCAAAACCCGCGTCTCAAACTCAAGGCGCGTGGGCTCAACACCCGCGTCTCAGCACCAAGGCGCGAGGGTCCAAAGCCTGCGTCTCAAACTCAAGGTGCGAGGGCCCAAAGCCCGCGTCACAGTATCAAGGCGCGTGGGTTGAAACCCGCGCCTCGGTTACAACCGCCCTGGTTATGGGGCCAGTCACCGCCCATATAGCGGGGAAGCGGGGAAGTTGGCCCCTCATTGTGGAGCGTTTTTTAGGGGGCACGTTCACCCCTGGAACCTCTATAAATAGCCCCGTCGCTATGAACCATGGGGACAACAGGAAGAGAGAAGGCGCTCGGAGAGAAAGAGACGCACACGGTGGCACAAGGACAATACAGAGAGACAGACAGAGACAGGAGAGAGAGAGCTCAACTCTTCAATAAGCTCGCTGTGTACGAGTTGCCCTTTACCTACCTTCTCTTTGAGAGTTTTGGTAGACAGAGCTGTGTTACTCCTTCTACCAGCCAAAGAGAAGATCCCTGACGATCCCGACGGTCAACGGAGAACAAGATTCACTCTCCACCGCCACTTGAAGAACCCAGCCTTAAACAAAGGGAGGATTCAAGATTCAACATCCTCCCTCCCTTGTAACTGGAAGGAAAATAGTTTTGTGGTAATTTTTCATCTGATTCAAGAAAATTTTACAGCGAACACCTTTATTTCTTTTTCCGGCGCGTACACTTTTGACTTTGTAAGTTAGGATTTTCTCCTCGAATTATTAGTGGCAAGAGGGTTTGGGCATCATTGGATTGGATGGATCAAAGATTGTTTACTCTCTGGGACATCATCCATCCTTATTAATGGAAAGTTGGGCAATTATATTCAATGTTGTAAGCGTCTTAGACAAAGAGATCCACTCTCCCCCTACCTCTTTATTCTTGTCGTCGACACTCTCATAAGAATCCTTTCACTAGCCGGTAATAATGGTAGCATTCAAAAGGTTGGCTCTCTCCCTTTGCCGAATGATTTTGTTAGCCTAAACTATGCCGATGATACACTTCTACTTGTGCCGGGTGATGCTAAATCTCTCATCACTCTATATCTACTTATATATTCATTTGAGATACTGACGGGTCTAAAAATCAATTTTTACAAATTATGTGTCTATAACTTGAGTAGATGTGAAGAGATGGGCACGAGAGGCGCTTCCATTCTCAATTGCAATCTTGCTTCTTTGTCATTTAACTATCTTGGGTTACCAATCAAAGTGACCTCACTCATAAGGGAGGATTGACAACCTCTTATTGAAAGAGTTGAGAAGAGGCTTGCAACTTAGAAGGATAGTGCTCTTTCTAGAGACGGTCAACTCATCCTTGTGAACTTCATTTTATCTTCACTGCCTCTCTACTTTATGTCCTTCTACTACCTTCTGAATGGGTGATCCATAGCCTTGATCATATCCGCTGTGCCTTCTTTTGGAAAGAATGTTTAATTTTCAATTAGTAAAAAGACTGTTTTACTTTCAATTGATTTCTTTCAATTGATTGTTTATTACTGGTATCAAAATTTTATTTCAAAATATATTTTGTTGGTATTGTTTGATTGTCTTCACCCCTTTGTTGATAAGTGACAAAAAGGGGGAGAAAGATTTAGGTTTATTTATGCTTGTTTCATTAAGTGTTTATGCGCGCGCGCACACAAACACACACACATATCTTGTTTTTATTATTTTTATTTGGTATCTTGAACTACATTGCATATCTTTATATGCTTATTGATTATGCATAAGTTAAGGGGGAGCTTCTATGAAGTTTATTCTTAATCTATGCATATATAACCTTATAAGTTTTGTCATCATCAAAAAGGGGGAGATTGTTGGCCCAGAGGCCTTTCACCCTAGTTTTGATGACGACTAACTTATGAAGGTTAGTTTACTAATGATCTTGTGTTAATAAGTTTCAGATATTAATTAAGATCTTAGTAGGTGATTAGCTTCAACAAAAAATTCAAAACCAGTTTTGGAGCTAACAAATGTTGATTCAAGAGTTCGCGCGTCAAGATCGCATCTAGCACTCGATTGGAGTTAAGCTCATTTGGATCATGTTTGGATCGTGTCGGCTTGGAGAAGGAGTTCCACAAGAAGACGTTGGTTTGTTTAGTTTAGTTTTGTTTTAGGTCTTGTGCAAAGATAGAATAGTTTTGATATGCTCAAGTTCACACACACACAAATTAAAATAGTTTTTAGTTTCGGTTTAACCGGTTTTGGATTTCAAAGAACATATCTTTAGTTTTCATGAATAGATTCCATCTGAAATAGTTTACATGGTTTATATGTATAGTAGATTCATCTATATATATTGCTTGGTTTATAATGTTAAAAACTTACTTTGATGTATATCTAATTCATGATTTTAAGTTTTGTCTTTTAACGAAACTTAGTTTTAGATTTATTGTCAAAAATATGGATATATCATTTACCATGTGCATTGGACTCTAACCATACACACTATGATTCAAAAGTGTTTAAATATCTTCATTTTGTATCTATACAATTTTGTAGAAAACGAATTTTCATTTCAAAATCTAAGTTTTGAAAAATATCATTTTTGGTTTAAAACTTAATTTCTATATCACAAAAATAGTTCACATTGTTTGTAATATGGGTTGATCTTTGATCATACATATTTTTATTTCAAGTGCTTACATGAACTTATTTTTGTGGATTTTATGACATTTTAAGGGTATTTAAAAGACCAAGTTTTCAAACCTAAAAACCTAACCTGAGCTTGCTGGCGGTCGACCGACCGATCGACCAGACCAGAGCTCGGTCAACCGAGCAGTCGACTGATGTGCACAGACGTGCACAGCTTGCCTTGGCCTAGGACTGGTCGACTGATCTAGAGAGCTTGCTCTCTACCGTGCGATCGACCGACCAAAGATTTCACTCTCTGGTTCTGGCCTCGGTCGATCTGGCGGTCGACCGACAGGCATATTGCCTTTGAGTGGTCGATCGGCCGGTCGACCGATAGTCCCAACAGTCAGAAATCTGACAGTTGGCCGGTCGACTGGGCGGTCGACCGATAGATCAGTTTTAACCTGACCTGGACCCCAACAACTATATTTGGATCCCATATAAATATGGGTCCCTTTGGCCAATTTCAACTAAGATTTTAAAGAGCAATTTTTTCCATCTTCTTAAGGGTTTTCAGCAAGTTTTCAAAACAAGTTTTTTTGCCAAAAATTCTCTTATCTTTATTTGTTTCAAAATTTTTGGAAAATCAAAAGAAAATTAATATTGGAAATTCTAGTTTTGTTCTTCATTTCTTTATCTATCAAGAAGTTTTTCCCAGAGTTTTTCTTTATGTTTTCTTTTCCAAGACACTTTATTTTTCTCATACTTGAGCTATCAATTCTATACCTATCTATAAGATCTTATTTTTGTGAGAAAAATTGTTTGTGATCTTTTGAGATTACCAAGAGAGTTTGTGATTATAGGATCACCAAGTTGTAAATCTTTTCTTTACTTTGGCTTTGTGCCTTCCCTCTTATGTAGAGGTGTTTGTATTAGAGAGAGGAGTTGTGTACTCCCGGTGTTAAGTTATAATTCCTTAGTGGAGGTCCCTTTGTGGAAGGTCTTGTGTGGACGTAGTGAAAATCCTTCTGTGTGAAGGTAGGGATGTAGAGCAGTGGCTCAAACCTCGAAACATATCTTTGTGTTTTCGTTTGATCCACTATCTCTCAACTCTATCTTCCTTATATCTTGTATTGCTTTACATTGTTTATATTCATATGTTAAATATAGTTTGTGTGTGCCCACACTTGTATTCAACAAAGAGAGCTTATTAAAGCACCTCAACTCTTAGTCTAGAGGAATCTAGAGGAGTAGTTTCAGAGCCCTTCACGGGAAATTCGGGCTCACTCGTGGTTACACATATAGTATTTGCAATTAAGTTTTTATTTTCGCATCATTTGCCCTTAATTAGCTAGTACACCTATTCACCCCCCTCTAGGTGTATTTCAAGATCTTCTTGGATTCTTCTAAATATTTCAATTCAAATTCCTTCTTGAGCTGTGCTTTAAGCTTCTGAATAAGTGCCTCATTTCTTCCTGCAATTAGCGTATCATCCACATATAATAGCAAATATGTCGGATCATTTATCTGATTGAAATAGACACAACAGTCATACTCACATCGGTTGTATCTTATCTTGATCATAAAAGCTTCGAACTGATTGTACCACTGCCTGGGAGACTCTTTAAGTCCATAGAGGGACTTCTTGAGAAGACATACCTTGTTTTCTTGTCCTTCCTGAAAATAACCTCTAGCTTGCTTCATGTATATTATCTCCTCCAGCTTACCTGCAGAAACCCTGTTTTGACATCCATCTGCTCCAACTCTACATCAAACTGAGCTACTATCATAATAACATCCGAATAGACATATGCTTGACTACAGGACAGAAGATCTCATTGTAATCAACACTCTCCTTCTGAGCATATTCTTTGGCAACTAACCTTGTCTTGTACTGCTCATTATCCTTTTTGTAAAAAAACCTATATGCAACCTATTGCAATGAAGTCCTTTGAAAGATCAATGATTAGTCTCTAAAACTGCATATTTCATACCACATCTTCACATTGATTTCATATTAAATTCTGCTAATAAACACCTCTTGCATGTTTTTAGGTCCATGGTGTGTAATGAAGAAGAAGACCCTAAATCACAATTTAATGGGTAATTAAAGGCCTATAATGTAGCCATTGACCTTGGAGAGCTGTTTTGTCAAACCAGGGGCTGAAAACTAGAAACCAGGCGCTGACACCGACAGGGGACAGACGGGACAACGCGCGGCCTGAAGTGCCGCGGGCGCGGCTCTAGAAGAGCCGCGTCTAGGGCCACGTTTCCGCGGCCGTACGGGAACAGCCGCGCCCGTACTTTAGGACAGGGTTTGCCCCCTGGCCCCCTTTCCCCTGGTGCCTATAAATACCCCTTGGGGTTTTCAGAACAGAAGATATGTAATGTTTTAGGGTAGTTTTCATCTCCATTTTTTAGTTTAGGATAGTTTAGGTTAGTGTTCTTCTTCCTCCTTTGTATTTTCCATTTCTTGTAGATCTTATAATAGGGAGAGAGTAGTACATGTTGGGAAGCAAGAGTGTTTGTAATAGAAGGTGACAATTTATGAAAGGTGCTCTCTTAACTTATCTTTATTTTCTTCTCTCTAATCCCTTTTACATGTGTAGCTAATTTTTTCTCATGACAACTAACTATTAACCACTGACTAGTCTAACTTCTTATTTGATAATTCACATGAATCTAATAGGCTCTACTTGGTCTTGCTCTTGCAAGAGCCATTGATGGCTCATGATGATAGATCTAACACTCTAACATCTAAATCTCTAACAAGCTAACATTACTTTATTTCATGCTTGCTCTTATTGGGTTTTGATGATTTAAGTGTAGCTTGCACTTGTTGGTTGAATTTGGATGTGAATGTTAACATATGAGCCATGTTTTATAACGCTCTTGAACCAAGGACTAGTGATTGCCAAGGATACATGTGTGACAACTATCACTAAGAGGTTAGCATGTTGGTGGAGTCATTAGTAGTTAGTAGGCATGAGTTTTTTTCTTTTTACTTTATTTTAGAAATTTTCTAAAAACCACAAACATTTTATCTTCTATGTTCCCAATTCTTTGTATTTCACCGTACTTCTCTTTTCATTTTTTGTTTTCCTTTCTTTTCATTCTTTCAAACATTGAAGAACTTTTAACACACACGTGAATCAACCGGTAAAGCTTCTATCGCCTCCCGTCCTTATAGATTCGACTCGTTTTAGCCTCTATGCTATAACGGAAGTATCGAGGAAGCCAAAGCACAAACACTTTAAATATTGATTTCAAAATATACACTTTTTGTGCGCGGTTTTCCCCGATCAAATTTTGGCGCCGTTGCCGGGGATGGGAACTGTTTGGTTTCACGTTTTTGTTAACTTTTTTTCTTTATTTTTTGGTTTGCAGGTCAAATTCTTTAGCATTGTAGACGTCCACACTTGCTCTTGTGTGGTTGGGTAAATTCTTGTATATTTTTTCTGTTGCTAATATTTGTTACATGTGCACTATAATAACTTAAGAACTAAAATACGGAGATTGGATGCTTTAAAACGGTTTAGATATTTGCATCTAGGCACGTGTCAATGTTTATTCCAATATACTGTATTTTGTTCTTGTGTTGTTGTGATCTTGCAGGAGGTGTACATATTGCATAGCATATATTTAGGACAAACACGTGGGCGATTTACTCGCTTTGTGTGTTCATTCTTATCTATATTGCACACTTGCACAAATTAAACTTAAGGGCAAACCCCAAAACAACATAAGGTGAGGAAGTTATTGCCCTCCCTTAGCCCAAATATCACCTCCCAATCATATAACCCAAGCCTAAATAAAACTTGCTAGACGTTGGCCCTAGGGACATCTCGGACTCATTTAAGAGATTGACCTAAGGGGAAAGTTGTTAGAAGTTGACTCTTGTTAAATCAGCGTCTAAGGTTAGGGATTGAGAGGCGAAACCTTGAAGAATAGAGGTTTGGCATAATTAGGCCCGTTGCTCTGGCACGGATACCTCCCACTGATCTTGCCCCTACCTGGCCGATTAACTCGTGGTCAGATTCCGACAATGTACCCCCCCGTGGACAGTCTAATCAGTTAGGAGTTGTCTAGGTCTAAGTCAACCCTAACATTGGCTTGTTTTCTTTTTCTTTTTGTTTGTTGTTTGTTTGTTTTCTTTTTTGTAAATTGTGAAATGGATTTTACAACAATAATTCTTTAAATCATAATATGAATCTATATTTCACCCCGACCTCATTTGACTCGGATAACTCCAACCCGACTATACACAACATGAACCAACCATATATGCCGAGTTGGGATTATCCGACTCAATATGACCCATATCCCTGATTGAGGTTTTACCTGCACACAAGAATACAGAATTTTAGAACTTAAGAATAAAGAGTGCAAGATGCTCAATTCTACCGCTATACCAAGTGGCTATGCAAGTCGTGATCCATAGGGAGGGACTAACGATGGAAGCTTTTTTTAATAAGTTCTCTTTTAAGCTACAAAGTATGGTTAAAGATCTTCTTTTAGTTCTTTAAAAGAAAAGGAAAAATGGGGTTACAGTTAAGTTAGGAAGAAGGTGGTGATTGAGAAGGTGGAGAAAATAGAAAATAGATATATATAAAGAAATCGAAAAGAGTGATAAAAGAGTAGGGTGCTGATGGTGTTGGTAATCTAAACTAAAAAATTAAAAGAAAGAAAACTAAAAATAATTACTTACCTCCTTTGACCAAAAACTTACCTTGAATTTTTGGTGACGATGTTACCTTGAAGTGGAGGCAATCAGCGCATAGCCCATAAGAGTTGATTGTCGTCTCTTTCACATTACATCATCAAGACAAAACAAGCATGAAATGATACAGACTGAGATTAAAATCCATCGTCATAAGTTATCGGTGGCACTCGGAAAGGCAAGGCTCTTTTAATGCTATAAGACTCATTTGGATAGAAATTGATACAAGAAAGAGAGAAGTAGAAAAGAAGAATAAGAACATAAAAACAAAGTATATAAAAAAGGTAACTATAGATTTGATTTTATAACAATAAGAGAAAAGAAGAACAACTTATACCGGTGTCACTCTCAGCACAAACTTCATTCTCATTTTCCTCTGAAAATCTGATCTCCTCTGCATTACATAAATGAAATTGAAAATTACATAAAAGGAAAAATAAAAACCTACACTAAAAAGAATGAAAAAGTGGACTAAATTCTATCTCTGCTTGGTCGTCCTTTGTGGTCTCTGAAAACTCAGTATTTATAGGCAAAACCCAACATAGGAGAGCGTACGAAGATAGGGGGAGCAAACGCTCCCCCAACGCTTTTAACAAAGCCGCGGAACGCGGCAAAAGCCACGTTTCCACGGCCTGGCTGTGGCCAGGTGGCCACAGCCGGGGAGGCACAGCTCCCTGCTACGTGATCTGACTTTATCTTGTTCTGAATTTTCTGTTTCAGCTCCTGAATTTGACGAAACGGCCTTTGATCTTGGGCTTTAACCAATAGATTTGTAAGAATTTATTCTAACTGGTGTTCAACCAATCAGAACCGACCTGACCTGCCCTGATTTACTGACTTCGAATTAATTCTAATTTAAATCAGAATTCGATGGGCTTTTGGGCTCGTTTCTCTTCCCTCTCCTTTAGGAATGGGCCTGCAAATAAATTAAACAATAATTAGGAAAAAGCAGAGTTTATTCTATAATAAGTATGAGAATATGATAATGAATGTGTAATATTAATGACCGACCATACCCCATACCTATTTTTTGCTCGTCCTCGAGCAAAACAACTAACAAAAAATATTAGGTCACTTTCGCACGTCACGCGATTGCACTGAGCCTGTGCAACAAGCCGTTAAACCTCTAGGTTTCCCCTAAAGGACGAGTTTTGTCTCGTGAGGGTTTTCAGTGGATTACACCAACAAAATCCGTAAAGAAAGAGAAAAATGTTAGTATTTTGAAAACACATTTTGAAAGAAAAATATTTGAAATATTATTGTAAGTTTTAAGTAATCTATAAGTTATAGGAAAACTGAATTTTTCATTCCTAAACTTAGTCTTTATTCAAAAATTTGTTATCAATCAAAGTAAGGAGTCAAATTATACTTCTCATCTAGTCTATTACTTTATCCTAAGTCATATGCACCTTCGTGACCGTGAAGTTTTGACTAAGGGTTCTTTAACTCTAACTCTTATGCCTTATTTATTTATTATATATATATATTTATTTTATTTTTTTGTAGTATTATTCCTTAGTTCTATTAGGCTTTCCAATCTGCCCATGTAACGAGCCTTTAATCGGTGACTCCCAAACCAAACAGTCTTAGGGCACCGGGTGAGAACACACCCAAGGACTTAAGGACTCAAGCAAACAAGGCCACAAAACTAAGGATTTATTATATGAACCGCTTTTAGACGTGAATACTTATGTTTTATGAGGCACAAATACCCAGCTTAATCAAAAGATTTTTATAGATATATATATATATATATATATTCCTTTTTTTTTCAAACTTATCTAATCATCTTTTGTATAAATACCAAAGCTTGCTTAGGCCAAAGCACCTAGCTAATCAATAATTAGATTTGTTTATTTTTCATAGATATACATATATAGTTTTTTTATTTTTTAATAAGGCATAAGAATCTTTGTTTTTTAAAACCCTAAGTGTGTAAGTGTATAAAACATGCATATATTATCAAGGTAAAGATCAAGACTAAATTACTTTCACAAATTTTCTTCCTAACCTTAGAAATCAAACAAATAATTTTCTTTTGACCAAGTATAAGAAATCCTAATTATGATTCTCCTATTTGCTTAAAATTGACTTAATTTCTTACAAAAAATATGTCAAAATATTATTTCTATTTTCAAAAAGTTTTTAAAAGTAAAGAAAATGTTAAATTTTTTTTTATTTTTTAAATAAAAAGAAAAAGAAAAACCTAAGTTATGTTAGAACCCTCCCCACACCTATCTCATGCATGGTCCTCAATGTATGAATTAATGCATAGATGTATGAAAAAGAAGAAAGGAAGAAAAATATTACCTTAAGGTGGTGGTTCCAATGATGGTCTGATTGGTCCACAAAAAGCGGGCCAATCTAATTTGCGTGAAGTTCGGAGGAGCCCACCAGAAACCTCTCTAATATAACCCACTAAAACGATGTATACTTGAATGATTTTTATTAAATATTTTACCCATCTAATTTCTAAATTTCATAATTAATTTCGGAGTCAATTTATCAACACCCTTGTCCCAAAATGGAGTGTGAAAAGATGGAATGATTGACTTGGACTTAGGAAGTATGGGAACTAATACCGACTCAGGAAAATGACTTAAGTCAAGTAAAGGTTCAGGAGTCGAGATTGGTTCAGGAAGTGGGTCTAAATCAAGAAATTGAAACTCAAGTCCACATTCATTTTCCCACAATGGAATGTGACTTAATATTGGTGAATCAAGTTCAAGAATGATAGGTGTGGGAATCAAAACTGTCTCTAAAATATTACTCAAGTCGGGTAACAAAAAGAAGTCAATCTTGATTCGGGAATTTGAACTGGATCACAAATTTGAGAATCTAGGTCACATTTCTCATTGAGTTCAATTTCATAGAAATGAGAACTTGCGAATTTGTCAATGGGACTTTCAAAAGTATGAAATTGGTCAAGTTCAATATGATGATCATAAAAGATGGGCGATTCAATTTCATGATGAATTGGCACATGATCTAATATTGACTCAGGAAAAAGATTGAAATCAGGTGAAGATACTGGAGTCATTATTGAATCAAGAAGTAGAATTGAATCACCAAGTTGGGGTTCAGGATCATATTCATTCTCAAGTTCAATTTCAAGAAAGGGATAACTTGCCAAACTGTCAATGTCATTTTCAAAATTTGGAGTTTGGGCAAGTTCAATTAGTTGTGCTAAAATGGAATCTTATTTTTCAAAACAACATGATTCTTTAGCTCTAACAGAATGGTTAGCGACACCAGAAATGTTCAAACGGTGAGAATGGAGAGTTTGGACCATCATATCTATGTCATGATTATGAGCGATTTGAGCCTGAGTCATGGCTTCAAGCATCTTTTCATAGTCGATTGGTTCATCGTTTTGTTGCGAGTGGACTTACAAAGATGAAGTTTTATTTTGGAATTTGTGGTGAAATTGTGAGTCCGTCAGATTTTATGATTGTTGCTTTGACTCACGCATACTCATTTTCAAGATTGATGGTTTTCTATTTTGAACTAGTGAAACTGAGTATGAATCTTGGAAATATTGTGGACAAGATGAATAAAGAGGACAAGTTGGTTAAAAATTAGACTCGGGGGAGGTGAATCCTCATTGACTCTGTGAAGAGTTAAAATTATTTTGGAAATTTCGGTCATAAGATTGGGGGTATGGGTTAATTAGTCTCTAATTTTGTATAATTTTCATCACATTCTCATATTTATTTCATGTAAAATTCTGCTAATAAAACCTTACTTGCTTGATCCTAGGTCCATGGTGTGCAAATGAAGAAGAAGACCTAAATCACCATTTAATTGGTGATTAAAGGCTACCAATTAGCCATTGACTTTAGAGTGAAGATTTTGTCAGCCCATGGTGTCAAATCGCGAATCTAGGAGATTAAATGGACAGGAGACAGTCTGAGCAGCACGCTGCCCAAACGCTGGCGCGTGTAGCCCTGTCTTGGCCACAGAAACGCGGCCAGGGCCGCACTTTCGTGGCCATCATGGCGCGCGCGCGCCAGTGCTTTGGGGCATGGGTCACCCACTGGCCCCCCTTTCCCCTGGTCCTATAAATACCCCCAGGGGTCTTCAGTTGAAGCAGATCCAGAGAATAGAGTTGTAATTTGTGTTTTGTTGCTAGGAATTGTAGTTGCTTTAGTTTGCTTCTTCTAGTTTTAGTTTTAGCCATTAGAGTGAAAGAGAGAGTGTGTAAGTATTGGGGTATCGATTTCATGGGGTCATTCCCCAATTCCTTCGGCAACCAGTTCATTTTGGTTGCTGTAGACTATGTCTCTAAATGGGTAGAAGCTGTGCCAACAAAAACAAATGACAACAAAGTGGTTGTCAAATTTCTTAAAGAGAACATCTTCTCTCGATTTGGCACCCCTAGAGCGATAATTAGTGATAATGGATCACATTTCTGCAACAGAGTTTTTGAAGCTCTAATGCGAAAATATTCCATCAATCACAAATTGTCTACTCCGTATCATCCCCGACAAATTGGCAGGTCGAGGTCACCAACCGACAGATCAAGCTCATTCTGGAAAAGACTGTCAGACAAAATCGAAAGGATTGGTCGGTCAAACTCAATGATGCATTATGGGCATACCGCACTGCTTTTAAGACAGTTCTAGGGATGTCTCCTCGTATTTGAAAAAGCCTGTCATCTGCCAGTAGAATTAGAATACCGTGCCCTATGGGCCATTAAGCAGCTCAATTTTGATTTGAGTAAGGCCGGTGAGCTAAGGAGACTGCAGATTTCAGAATTAAAGGAGATACGGAATGAAGCCTATGAGAATGCTCGGATCACCAAAGCAGGACTAAACTTTTTCATGACCAGATCATAACCCGAAAAAGTTTTGCTCGGGAGACAAGGTTCTGCTATACAATTCTAGGCTTCACATTTTCCCGGAAAAACTGAAGACTCGTTGGTCTGGATCGTTTATCATGCGCACTATTTTTTCACACAGTGCTGTGATTATTGTAGACCCTAAGTCCAAATGGAATTCAAAGTGAACGGGCAAAAACTGAAGCCCTTTTTAACCACTGAGCCTACATCACAGGCTGAAATTGTGCAGAGACTTTTCGTTCCATCATACACCTGACCACAGCCATCCACACCGCAACTAAAAAAAAAAAAAAAACAAGTTTAGGGGTTCTTCATTATTGTCTATATGATTTATCCACTCTCTTACATACTTGTAATTACCCATTTTCCCTAGGGTTAGGATAGGACATCCCTCTTTTCCACCCTATTTATATTCCTTTTCCCTTCTCCACTAACCTAACTCCTATTTTCATTTTAGATCTGGAAAAAGTCTTCCATCAGCACCCCCCCCCAAATTCTCCCCTCTTCCTCCTCAAAAACCCGCGCCCAGCCCTCTTGGGCCGCGTTTCTGCGGCTTCCCTGACGCAGGCCGCGCTCCGCCAAAGCCACCACCCTCTACCCCCGAGCTGCTCCCCTACCTCCACGACCAGGCCGCGCCTGACCTTGTTTAACCGCGGGTCCGCGACTGTCTAGGAGAGACAGCCATCCAGCTCTCTCCTACCCAGTTGCCTCTCTGAGCACTCTCAAGATCTCCTACCCATTTGCTGTGTTACTGTCTGGGTTTTGCCAAACCATCCGTGAGTTGTTTCTTTCCCCCCCAAGTTTTCCGGGGGAGGTTTGCACTTCTCTGCTCAATTTCTCTGTTATTTTCAAATCATGGCTCCTACCATATTCCCTGAGAAAGATTTTTCCCGTATCTTTAATGATGTTCAAGGGTATGGTACAGTATTTTTAGATCGCATTAGGGAGAGGCAATGGTATGGCTTAGTTTATGATAATACCAATCTTGATGCCTACTATTGCTCAGACTTAGTGAAACAGTTTTATTTGGGTATTGACGTTGAGACAATTGACCATGACTAATTTGTTGTCCATTTTGATCACGGGGATCTTCCGGTCACCCGGGATACCATTGAAGCGGTCACACAAGTCCCATCCCCCCCAGTATGTTGCCCCCTGCCCTTGATTGATTACCTGACCTTGATGGGGGTGCGTTGCACTGAGCTCGATCATGGTGTTCGAGCAAATACCACGTTCATAATATTCATTGCGTTAGACATTGGATCTAACACAATATTTGAGTATTGATCATATTACTTCTTTCTACAGACCTGCCCTTTAGATTATCCACAGCCTCATGACGAGGTAACATACTGTCTGTCTCAACACCATGCTTTTGCAGCAGCTGATTGTCAACTCCCAACGCACTAGGGGTGCGAAATACTCTTTACTGTCCTAGTCACCCGTCTTTGCTAAAACTTTCTGCCCGACGCGAAATTTATTGCATATGATAGAGTACTAGTCACCCCGAGCGCATTACCAGTGCCTACAATAGCTGCTTGCATTCGATCTGGACACCTACCGTCCAGCTCGAAGATGTTCCTGCTGAATCATCCTCAGAGGAACATATGGATGAGGAAGATGACCCCCACTTTTGGCAACAACCTCCCCCTACCGAGACCCATGCATTCATGTCCTCCATCTAGAAGGGCATGAAAAAGATTTTTAAAGGTCAAATCAGGTTAAGAAGACAGCTAGATGCTCAAGATTCTAGGCTGAAACGTATTGAGGACACCCTCCGGCGTTCACGCTCGGCCGGACCTAGCACTTCGACTGGCCCAGGTCGGAGGAGACGGTGATATCATTTCTTTACCCTATTTGCTGCATCTGCATTTACATCACCTTCATTGAGGACAGTGTATTAGATAGGTGTGGGGGGTGCTAACACTTTTTTTCTTTTTCTTTTTATTCTTCTTCCTTCTTTCAAAAAAAAAATCTCCAGATTGAAAAGAAATTTCATACTCTTTATAAAAATACCAAAAGATTGTAGGAATTACGGGAACCTTATTAATGAATCTTTATTTTTGCCTAAGTAAACAAGAAAGATTGGTTTGACTAAAAAGTTAGGAGGGATAAGGAAAATAACTTATACCTTTTATTTAGCCTTAGTAGAATATGCATAACCCACACACATGCTTGGGATTTAGAGACACAACTCTGAAAAAAAAAGACTGGATAATTGTGCCTCAAGAAGCATGATTACTCCCGCAAAAAAAAAATTTCTATATACAATAATGTATAAATAAATCTTGATTTCGTGGCCTACTCCACTTGCATATTTGACCTGAAGGGTGTTTTTCCAGACCATCTGGTTTGGGAGTCATCGGTTGATATGTGTTACATAAGTGAAGTAGAAAGCCTAATGGAACCAAGAATAATAAGTAAATATTAATAAAATTAAAAGATATTCAAAGTTGAGTTGAAAAATCTCAAGCACATCACACTTACACATTATGCATATCTATCTAAAGTAAAATAAAAGAATGAGTTAGAAGTACAAGATCCTTTCTAAATTTAAAGAAAAACTATAGTTTCTTCTTTTATGAAGGCTAAAGTATAAGAGGACTTATGAGGGTTAAACCTAATTCTTACATCATTCGGTCATTTTTACTTAAACGATTGAAAGTTCTTTTTCATGACAAAATTTTTCTAACAACTAACTTCTTTTCTTTACTTACTGGATTTTGTGGGTGCAATCCGCTGAAAACCCTCAGGAGACAACACTCTTCCTCTAGGGGAAACTTAGAGGTTTAAAGGCTTGTTGCACATGCTCAGTGCAATCGCGTCACCTGCGAAAGTGGTATAATAATTTTCTTATTTTTGTTTTGCTCGGGACGAGCAATAAGATAAGTGTGGGGGTGTGATTAGTCTCTAATTTTGCATAATTTCATCACATTCTCATATTTATTTCATGTAAAATTCTGCTAATAAAACCTTACTTGCTTGATCCTAGGTCCATGGTGTGCAAATGAAGAAGAAGACCTAAATCACCATTTAATTGGTGATTAAAGGCCTACCAATTAGCCATTGACTTTAGAGTGAAGATTTTGTCAGCCCAGGGTGTCAAATCGTGAATCCAGGAGATCAAATGGACAGGAGACAGTCTGAGCAGCACGCTGCCCGAACGCTGGCGCGCGCAGCCCTGTCTTGGCGCGCGCACGCCAGTGCTTTGGGGCATGGGTCACCCACTGGCCCCCCTTTCCCCTGGTCCTATAAATACCCCCCAGGGGTCTTCAGTTGAAGCAGATCCAGAGAATAGAGTTATAATTTGTGTTTTGTTGCTAGGAATTGTAGTTGCTTTAGTTTGCTTCTTCTTGTTTTAGTTTTAGCCATTAGAGTGAAAGAGAGAGAGTGTGTAAGTATTATATTTGAAGGGTGACAAGCTAATACAAGTACTACTTCTCTTCCTTCTTTTAATTTACTTGTGCTTTCATTTGCTTTCACTTCCTTGTTATAGTGTAAACTCATTTCTCTTTACTTCTTCCTTATGTTGTTTCTTGTTGTAGTGTAACTCCCTTCCTCTCAACTTCTTTTCCTTTGTTGTTTCTTTTACTTTTATGGCGAACTAACTTTTCCTTAGCATGGCTAACTAACTACTAACCTACTAATTTCTAACACTTGATTGATAACCAAATGAGTCAATAGTGTCAAACAAGCCTTGTGCAAATAAGAGCTATGGCATCTTAAGATGAGGGTTCTAACTCTAATTTCCTGCAAGTATTTACTTTCTTATATTTCATGCTTAATGAGTTTTTGAAGAACTATGGGTTGTGTACTTTACTTATTGTTGTAAGTTAGAGACTTTTTCTTTTAACTTGCCGATACTGTTAGTGCACTCGTATCTTCCCTTATTCTCGCCTTCTATTGGATCTTGATAAGGGAATGTCTGAGTTTTTGCCATGTAAAGCTAAGTTTTAGGATAAACTTTCACTCGATTTTCACGTGAGTAGTTCCAATGCACAAGGGTTATGTTCGCCTATGATCCATCGTGAGGCTATCTTCCAAAAGTAGAAATTAGTTAGAGCACTTAGTAGAAAGTTAGCCATGAGTTTTTACAACTAAGAAAAAAAATCCACTTTTACAAACCTCCAAAACATTTCCAACAATTCTTAAAATAACTTGTTTTCACTTTTCAATTCTTTATTTGGAAACAAAGAACTTTCTTTCTTCTTGAACTTTGAAGCCGCATCAAGCTTCCATCGCTCTCCCTCCTTGTGGATACGACCCGTATAGCCACTTCGCTACTACGGAAGAATCGAAAAGCAGTAACATCAACCCATACTCTTTTTACTTATTCTTGTGCTTGCTTTTTGCCGATCATGGGTTATATTGATTTGGATAAGACCAATCCGGCACACTAGGTTGGTTATAGTTATAATATGCCGGGTTGGTGATCTTCGAAAAAGGGTCGGGTTGTAATATGGATTACCATTAAAATTGAAAAAATTGTTATTATATGCCATATCATACAAGAAATGTCAAACACAAACAAAGAGAAACAAACAAATAAGCAAACAAATAAAAAGGAAAAAAATCTAACCTAAGTTAGGATAAACCTTAGACCTAGATGACTCCTAACTGATTAGACTGTCCACGGGGGATATATTGCTGAATCTGACCACAAGTTAATCGGCCAGATAGGGGCAAGATTGGTGGGAGGTATCTGTGCAGAAGCGACGGGTCTAATTAAGCCAAACCACCAGCCTTCAGGGTTTCGCCCCTCAATCTCTATCCTTAGTCACCGATTTGGCAAGAGTCAGATTTAAATCAACTTTCCCCTTAGGTCAGTCTCCTATTTGAGTTCGAGATGTCCCTATGGCCAACGTCTACTCAGTTTTAGTTAGGCTTAGGTTAGTGAGTGAGGAGATTATTTGTGGGCTAAGGGAGGGTAATGACTTCCCCACCTTATCCTGTTTATAGGACAAGCCCTTAAATTAATTTAGTGAAGTGTACAAGTATATAGAAAAAAGTAACACTCAAGTAATATTTCATACAAGAATGAACCTTATACTAAATACTATGCACACATACCTTGGCTCCAGCACTCTTCAACAGTAAATAGAAAATGTAATGAAATAGACACGTGCCTAAATGCAAAGTCTAAATCATTTTTAGTATTTACAATCAACTTTTTACTGTTGTGTTAGAAATGTATATACAGTGAGTCAACAAGGAAATAAATGCTATAGATATTAAACTATGCAATTCAGCCAACTTACAGAAAATACAGGTTAGTAGTTCACTCAGATTGCCACAGGAATGTAGCAAATCTGAGGGCTTTTGGGCTCTGCTTTCTTGAACAGAGTCCAGGGCCACTTATATGTCCACTGCAGCAAAAATTCCTTGTTGTTAAATCTGTACACCAAGAACAAAGAAGAAAGTTAACCAAAAAAATATAAACTAAAAAGAGAATTACTTATCGTCCCTCCCCGGCAACGGCGCCAAAATTTGATTGAGTTTTTACCTGCACACAAGAATACAGAATTTTAAAACTTAAGAATAAAGAGTGCAAGATGCTCAATTCTACTACTATAGTAAGTGGCTATGCGGGTCGTGATCCACAAGGAGGGACTAGCGATGGAAGTTTTTTTTGATAAGTTCTCTTTAAGTTACAAAGTATGGTTAAAGATCTTCTTTTAGTTCTTTAAAATAAAAAGAAAAATGGGTTACAGTTAAGTTAGGAAGAAGGTGGTAGATTGAGAAGGTGGAGAAATAGAAAATAGATATATACAAAGAAATCGAAAAGAGTGATAAAAGAGTTGGGTGTTGATGGTTTTGTTAATTAAACTAAAAAAATTAAAAGAAAGAAAACTAAAAATAATTACTTACCTCCTTTGACCAAAAACTTACCTTGAATCTTTAGCGACGATGTTACCTTGAAGTGGAGGCAATCAGCGCATAGCCTATAAGAGTTGATTGTCGTCTCTTCCACATTACATCATTAAGACAAAACAAGTATGAAATGATACAGACTGAGACTAAAATCCATCATCATAAGCTATCGGTGACACTCGCAAAGACAAGGCTCTTTCGATGCTATAAGACTCACTTGGATAGCAATTGGTACAAGAAAGAGAGAAGTAGAAAAGAAGAAGAAGAACACAAAAACAAAGTACATAAAAAAGTTAACTATAGATTCGATTTTATAACAATAAGAGAAAAGAAGAACAACTTACACCGCTGTCACTCTCAGCACAAGTTTCATTCTCATTCTCTTATGAAACTCTTATCTTCTCTGAATTATATAAATGAAAACTGAAAATTACATAAAAAGAAAAATAAAAACCTACACTTAAAAGAATGAAAAAGTGGACTAAATTCTATCTCTGCTTGGTCGTCCTTTATGGTCTTTGAAAAACCCAGTATTTATATGCAAAACCCAACATAGGAGAGCGTACGAAGATAGGGGGAGCAAACGCTCCTCCAACGCTTTTAACAAAGCCGCAGAAACGCGGCTTTTGCCGCGTTTGGCCAGGGAGTTACAGCTCCCTGCTACGTGATCAGACTTTATCTTGTTCTGAATTTTCTGTTTCAGCTCCTAAATTTGACGAAACGGCCTTTGATCCTGGGCTTTAACCAATAGATTTATAGGAATTTGTTCTAACTGGTTTCAACCGATCTGAACTGATCTGATCTGTTCTGATTTACTGACTTTGAATTAATTCTGATTTAAATCAGAATTTGATGGGCTTTTGGGCTCGTTTCTCTTCCCTCTCCTTTAGGAATGGGCTTGCAAATAAATTAAGTAATAATTAGGAAAAAGAAGAGTTTATTCTATAATAAGTATGAGAATATGATAATGAATGTGCAATATTAGCGACCGATCAATCCCCAATCCTATGACTATAATTTTCAAAATAATTTTCACTCTTCATAGAGTTTATGGGGATTCACCTCACCAAGTCAAATTTTCAACCACCTTGTCCACAATATTCATTCCCCGATTTGGATCCATATCCTCCTTTTCCTGTTCTACCAACCGAAGAAAAATCTAATTGGAAAGGAGTATGGAAGGCATGCTTGAGTCCCAACAACAAATTCAAATTTTGCTCAATTCACAATCCTTCCCAGTTCTAATTCCATATACTCCTTTTCCTAGAACATCCAATTGAAGAATAATTTAAGCTAGAAAAGCGTTTGAAAGTCTTTTATGAAAAATTGCACAAATTTCAAAATATGTTGGACTCATCATCTCAGCCAAATTTTCAAGAGTCCTACTCATCTTTCCAGTCTCACCAATTCAAAATGAACAACCAACAATACTGGACTTGAGTATGGAACCCTTGCGTGAGTCCGAGCAAAATCCGATGGACTCACAATTTTACCACAATTTCCAAAATCAACTTCCATACTCACCTTCTCAAGAAGAACCAATTGCAAAAAGTATGGAAGACATGATTCCGACTCCAAATTCTGTTACCCGGCCTATCAGTAGGTTAGACTCACTAATGAACGAATTGATCAATGAGAGCGAGGAAAGTCTTTCTTGTCGACCTTTGACCGATTCTTATACCTAACTCTACTGATTGGACTGAAGAATCATGTCATTTTAGAAATACAGTTTCAATTTTATCATACCAACCTGAACTTGACCAACATCAACCTCTTGACATTTTGGCAAGTTATCCTTTTCCTGAAATTGAAATTGAGCCTGAATGTGATCCTAAACCTCTTGTGAGTGATTTCATTTCACTTTTTGATTAAATAATGACTCCGGTATCTTTACCAGATTTTTCTCTATTCTGGAGTCAACATTGAATCCTGTACCTGTACACCGTGAAATTAAATCACCAATCTCTTATGATCATACTTCATTGCTGGGGAAAGTGTGTGTGAATATCAATTCTTTGGTTTGGACCCCATTTTGAACCAATTTTGACTCCCCCTTTTGAATCTCGACTTGATCTAAGTCAAATTCCCGGGTCGATATTAATTTTTATTCCTGATCCATTTGAGTCCAAATCCATCATCTCCCAAATCACAATTCATTGTTGGACAAGGATGTTGAAGAAAATGACTCAGTAATTATTTTTGAAAATTGAAAATTAGATGGGGTAATTTTTTCAATAAGATCATAAGTTCTCCAAAATTTACTGGGTTGTATTCAAGAGGTCATTGGTGGTTTTTGTAAGATCCACGATATCTTGATTGGGTAGCAACGCTTGGCCAATCAGACCACCACCGGAGCCACCACCATGAGGTACTTTTCCTTTCCTCTCCATTTGTTTCATGTATATACACATTCACGATGCATTGAGGACAATGCATGAGATAAGTGTGGGGGAGGGTTTATTAACATAGGCAGTTTTATATTTTCTTTCTTTTACACTTCTTTTTAGGAACTTTTTAAATTTTTTTTTGTATAAAAACTCTTTTCTTTCTTTTTATAAAACTTTTTGACATAAGGGAAATAGTTTTGATTTATTTTAAGAAAATTAAGATTATCTTAGGCAGTAGGAAGACCTAAAATTATGAAATTTTAAACCGAATCAAAATAATAGATCTTATTTAAATTTTAGGATAAGAAAGTAAGATTGAAAAGACAAGTTAATCTTGAATTTTTTGCCTTAGATTTTTACACTCCACACTTACATAATTTTGGGATTGAAACAAAGATTGAAAAAGCCATAAATATATATATATATTATATATATATATATATATATATATATATATATATATATATATATATATAGTGAGTTGATCCCTAAGAACGGTTCTCACGAATTCATGTGAGAACTTTCACGTGGGCCGTCGGATCTGATAGAGATCCAGTTTTATTTGATTTGATCTATCAGATCTGACGACCCACGTGAAAGTTCTCACAGAAATCGTGAGAACCGTTCTTAGAGGATCAACTCCCTATATATATATATTATATATATTATATATATATATATATATTAGAATATATATATATATAATATATATATATATATAATGATAATAAAAATCACTTATTGAAGTTGAGTAATTATACCTCAGGAAAAATGATTATTCACGCCTAAAACGGTGGATAAAAATAAAAATAATCTCCTTTAGTTTTGTGGCCTTGTTTATTCAAGTCCTAAGTCTGAGGGATGTTTTTTCATCTGGTGCCCTAAGATTATCTTTGTTGGGAGTCACCGGCTAAAGGCTCACTACCCGGGTAAATAAGAAAACTAAAGGGGAAAAAAAAAGAAAAAAATAATAATATAAATAAATGGCATGAAAGTTAGAGTCGATATCCCAAAAAACTTCACAGTTCACAAAGTGCATATTTTTCTAAGAGTTTTATGGAGGATCAAAGAATCAATTCAATTTTAAATTCTTACATTTAATTTATAACAAGATTTTATTTTGACTTAGTTTAAGAAAGAACAATTTCTGGTTAACCTCTGACCTTGGATCACTTATATTTTCGCAAACATACTTCAACACTTTTCTCTATTTCAAAATGTATTTTCAAAATACTAACATTTGATTTCTTTCTTTATGGATTTAGTGGGGTGTAATCCGCTTAAAAACCCTTAGGAGACAAAACTCCTCCTCTCGGGAAAACCTAGAGGTTTTAACGGCTTGTTGCACTTGAGCAGTGCAATCGCGTCACCTGCGAAAGTGGTGTAATAATTCTTAGTTTTTTTGTTTTGCTAGGGATGAGCAAAAGATAAGTGTGTGGGTGTGATTAGTCTCTAAAACTGCATATTTCATACCACATCTTCACATTTATTTCATATTAAATTCTACTAATAGATACCTCTCTTGCATGTTTCTAAGTCCATGGTGAGTAATGAAGAAGAAGACCCTAAATCAAAATTAATGAGTGATAAAAAGCCTATAATATAGTAATTGACTTTGGAG
>JAVJIF010020289.1:0-15160 GCA_038442645.1 Agave tequilana | reverse complement strand
GTGGTAATTGCACATAAAAACTATGTCATACTACTCTCAGCTCTTGAAAACCTCATTTTTATCCCGTTTGGGCCCTAATCAGCTCTATATTGCCTAGTTCAGGCCAATCGGGGCTGAAAGTTTGACTCTAGGTCAAACTTTCCAATTAACACTAGAAACAAAGTTAATTAGTAGTAATTATACATAGAAACTATGTAATACCATTCACGTCCCTTTTAAACCTTGTTTTCCTCCAGTTTGTCCCCATTCGTCTCTTATAAGGCCTAGTTCCGGCCAATCAGGGCTGAAATTTGACTTTTGGCAAAAATTCTCAAATAATCCTAAAACTAGTTAAACTAGTTAACACTAGAAACAAGGTTATTTAGTAGTAATTGCATATAGAAACTATGTAATACCACTCACGTCTCTTGAAAATCATATTTTCCTCTCGTTTGGGTCATGTTCGGCTCTTATAATGCCCAGTTGAGGCCAATTGGGGCTGAAGATTTGACTTTTGGTCAAACTTTCCTATTAAGAATAGAAACAAATTTAATTAATAGTAATTTTACATGAAAACTATGTAGTACTACTCTCGGCTCTTGAAAAGATATTTTCTCCCTGTTTGAGCTCTATTCGGCTTTTCTAATGCTTAGTTCAGGCCAATCGGGGCTGAAGATTTGACTTTTTATTAAACTTCCCAATAAAGAATAGAAACAAGTTTAATTAATTGTAATTATACATAAAAACTATGTAATACTACTCCTGGCTCTTGAAAGTATGTTTTCTCCTTGTTTGAGTCTTATTCTGCTCTTATAATGCCTAGTTCAGGCCAATCGAGCCTAAAAATTTGATTTTTATACGAACTTGCTGATTAATAGTAGAAACAAATTAATTAGTTGTAATTGTATATAGAAACTATGTAATACTACTCCTAGCTCCTAAACAATATTTTCTCCCTGTTTAGGTCATTTCGACTTTTTAAAGGCCTAGCTTAGGCCAATCTGGGCGGAAAGAGTGACTTTTGATCAAAATCTCCAATTAAGGCCAGAAACAAGTTTAATTAGTAGTAATTATACATAAAAATTATGTAATACTACTCCCAGCTCTTGAAAACCCTAGTTTCTCCCCGATTTGGCCCTTTTCGGCTCTTATAAGGCCTAGTTCAAGCCAATCAGGGCTGAACGTTTGACTCTTTGTCAAATTTTCCAATTAACACTAGAAACAAGATTAATTAGTCACAATTGTATATAGAAACTATGGAATAATACTCCTGGCGCTTTAAAATCATGTTTTATCTCTATTTACGTCATATTCATATAAGGCCTAATTTAGGGCAATCGGGACAGAAAGTCTGACTTTGGTCAAACTTTCCAATTAAGACTAGAAACAAGTTTAATTAGTAGGAATTATACATAAAAATTATGTAATACTACTCGCTGCTCTTGAAAACTACATTTTCTCCCCATTTGGACCCTATTCAGCTCTAATAAGGCCTAGTTCAGGTTAACAAGGCTTTAAAGTTTTACTTTTGGTTAAGCTTCCAAATTAACAATAGAAATTAGGTTAATCAGAAGTAATTGTACATAGAACTATGCAATACCATTCTCGACCCTTGAAAATCATATTTTCCTCCCATTTGGTTCCTATTCGGCTATTATAAAGCCTAGTCCAGGCCAATCGGGGCAGAAAGTTTGATTTTTGATAAAATTTCTAATTAAGACTAGAAATTAGTTTAATCGTAGTAATTATGCAAAAAAACTATGTATTAATACTTTTAGCTCTTGAAAACTCTATTTTCTCCTCGTTTGGGCGACTATTATAAGGACTGGTTCAGGCCAATTGGGGCTGAAACAACTTTTGGTCGAACTTACTAGAGACAAGGTTAATTAGTATTAATTGTACATAGAAACTAAGTAATACCATTGACGGCCCTTAAAAACCATGTTTTCCTCCCGTTTGGTCCCATTCGGCTCTTATATGGCCTAGTTCAGGCCAATCGGTGTTGAAAGTTTGATTATTGGTCAATCTTTCCAATAAAAACTAGAAACAAGTTTAATTAGTAGTAATTATATATAAAAACACTGTCATACTACTATGGGCTCTTGAAAATCACGTTTTCTCCTCGTTTGGGCCCTAATTGGCTCTTATAAGGCCTAATTCAGGCCAATTGGGGTTAAAAGTTTAACATTTACTAAACTTCCCAATTAAGACTGGAAACTAGTTTAATTAGTAGTAATTATACATGAAACTATGTCATACTACTCCCGGCACTTAAAAACCTCATTTTCTTCCCGTTTGGACCCTAATTGGCTCTTATAAGGCCTAATTCAGGTTAACAGGGTTGAAAGTTTGACTTTTAGTAAAACTTCCCAATTAGTAGAGATTAGTTTAATTAATAGTAATTATATATAAAAACTATGTATTACTACTCTTGGCTCTTGAAAACCTCGTTTGAGCCCTAATTGGCTCTTATGAGGACTAGTTCAGGCCAATCAGGAATGAAAGTTTGACTTGTGATCAAAATTCCTAATTAACATAAGAAATAAGGTTAATTAGTAATAATTGTGCATAGAAACTCTATAATCCACTCTCAGCACTTGAAAACCATGTTTTTCTTCCGTTTAGCCCCATTCAGATCTTATAAGGCCTAGTTAGGCCAATAAGAACCGAAAGTTTGGGTTTTGGTCAAACTTTCATATTAAGATTAGAAAATAGTTTAATTAGTGGTAATTGCACATAAAAACTATGTAATACTACTCTCGCTCTTGAAAACCTCATTTTTTCCCGTTTGGGCCCTAATCAGCCCTTATATTCCCTAATTCAGGCCAATCGGGGCTGAAAGTTTGACTCTAGGTCAAACTTTCCAATTAACACTAAAAACAAAGTTAATTATTAGTAATTATATATATAAAATATATAATACCATTCACGTACCTTGTAAACTTTTTTTCCTCCAGTTTGGTCCTCATTCGTCTCTTATAAGGCCTAGTTCAGGCCAATCAGGCTGAAATTGGACTTTTGATAAAAATTCTCAAATAATCCTAAAATAAGTTAAACTAGTTAACACTAGAAACAAGGTTATTTAGTAGTAATTGCATATAGAAACTATTTAATACCACTCACGGCTCTTGAAAACCATATTTTCCTCACGTTTGGGTCATGTTCGGCTCTTATAATGCCTAGTTGAGGCCAATTGGAGCTAAAGATTTGACTTTTGGTCAAACTTTCCTATTAAGAATAGAAACAAGTTTAATTAGTAGTAATTTTATATGAAAATATGTAGTACTACTCCCGGCTCGTGAAAAGATATTTTCTCCCTGTTTGAGCCTTATTCGGCTTTCATAATGCCTAGTTCAAGCCAATCGGGGCTGAAGATTTGAGTTTTTATCAAACTTCCCAATAAAGAATAGAAACAAGTTTAATTAGTAGTAATTATATATAAAAACTATGTAATACTACTCTCGGCTCTTGAAAGCATGTTTTCTCCTTATTTAAGTCCTATTCTGCCCTTATAATGCTTAGTCAGGCCAATCGAGCCTGAAAGTTTGACTTTTAGACGAACTTCCTGATTAATAGTAGAAACAAGTTTAATTAGTAGTAATTGTATATAAAAACTATGTAATACTACTCCTAGCTCCTAAACTATATTTTTTCCCTGTTTAGGTCATATTCGGCTTTTTTAAGGCCTAGCTCAGGCCAATCTGGGCTGAAAGAGTGACTTTTGATCAATCTCTCCAATTAAGGCCAGAAAATAGTTTAATTAGTAGTAATTATATATAAAAACTATGTAACTACGCCCAGCTCTTGAAAACTGTAGTTTCACCCAGATTGGGCGCTTTTCGGCTCTTATAAGGTCTAATTCAGGCCAATCGGGGCTGAAAGTTTGACTTTTGGTCAAACTTTCTAATTAACACTAGAAACAAGATTAATTAGACACAATTGTACATAGAAACGATGTAATAATACTCCTAACTCTTTAAAAACCTTGTTTTTGTTGGCCAAAAGGC
This sequence comes from Agave tequilana, assembly GCA_038442645.1. Lineage (NCBI taxonomy): Eukaryota > Viridiplantae > Streptophyta > Magnoliopsida > Asparagales > Asparagaceae > Agave > Agave tequilana. The sequence goes on along the minus strand of JAVJIF010020289.1, from coordinate 11,174 downwards.
CTTCCACTCTAGTTTTGATGATGACAAAACTCATGTAGTTATATGTACTAATTATCTTGTGATTTTAGTTTCAGATTATTAATCAAGATATTTGTTGGTGATTAGCTTCAACAAGATGATTTGGAAGCTTTCACAAGGTGATTCAAGAGCCTAAGCATCAAAGATGATATCTAGCACTCCTTGGAGTCGAGCTTGGTGAATCACGGTTTGGATCGAGTCGGCTTGGAGATTGCGCTCTACAAGAAGACTTAGGTATCCATAGTTTAGTTTTGTGTTTAGATCCAAATTATAAAGATTAGAATAGTATGATATGCTCAAGTTCACAACACACACGTTTCATGTTTTGGTTTTCGGTTTTTAGGTTTAACCGATCTTGGTTTTCATGAATAGTTATTATATCAAAACAAGTTTACATGGTTTATTGTATATTAGATTTGTTCTATATACATGCATGCTTCTATTGTTTAAACAAACTTAGTTTGATACTCCATTCCATGTGTTTTATGTTTTGGTATTTCTAACAAAACATATTTTCGGACTTAATGACAAAAACCATGATATATACATGTTTCTTGTATATTGGATTTCTATTCATATACAACATGCTTCTAAGTGTTTAAATATCATGTTTTTGTATTATGGATGAGTTTTGGACAAAACGTATTTTCTATTCAAAATCCAAGTTTTAGAAAATACGGTTTTTGATTTTTGGCAAAATTTCTATGACACAAAAATAGTCAAATATGTTTGAAATTTGTGTTGGGATTTTTAACACAAGTTTGTATTTCAATATAAAATGACAAAACTATTTTTGTGAAATTTTAGAGACTTTGTGGGATTTATTATAATATGCTTTACACTGTTTTTCTGTCCCAGAACAGGCTGACAGGCCTTGTCGGTCGACCGAGCGGTCGACCGCACCAAGGGCAGGTCGACCGTGCGGTCGACCGACAGCCAGTGGGCCGGTCGACCTGGCGGTCGACCGGAATAGAGAGCAGAGCTCTCTGTTAATTTCGGTCGACCGAGCGGTCGACCGGTAGCTGCCAACGGGTCTAAATATGACCGTTGGGCGGTCGACCATGCGGTCGACCGTGCGGTCGACCGGTAGGGTTATTTTGGCAAAATCTGCTGCCAACGGCTAGTTTCCAGATTTGCCTATAAATACCCCATTTGCAAGAGTTTTTCTCCAAGATTTTTGGTGCGAATATTTTCATACTTTCTGGTGTTTTTACAGCAATTAAAAAGAAGTTTTAGTGCTTTAATTGAACAATCAATTTGGTGTTTTTGCTAGGGTTTGGAATTTCAAAGAAAAGGGTTTTGGGAAAAGCTTTTGATTGAACTTCACCATCTTGGTTTCTATTATTTCCCAAGAATTTTTTTTGAGTTATTGATTTCCATTCCTTTGGTTTTCTCCACACTTGAGCTAAAATCTACTATCTTATTCTATAGGATCTTTGTGTGGGAGAAGAGATTGTTTTGTGGTTGTTGTTTGAAACCACTAAGTTGTAAACCCTATTTTAGCTTGGCTTTGTGCCTTTCTCTCATTGTGTTGAGGAAGTTGTGCTATTGGGTTGTATCCCTCAAGTTGTGAGGTGATCCTTGTATTGGTTTGTGGAAATCCCTCAAGTTGTGAAGTGATTGTTGTTGGCTTGGAGTTGTGCCTCAAGGAGGAGGTTGAGTTTGTAAGGAGAGGAGTTGGGTACTCCTTGTAATTGTGATTGCCCCAAATCCTCGGTGGAGGTTCCCTCGGTGGGAGTCCTTTGTAGACAAGCTAGTGGATTGGAAATCCTTCGTGTGTCGAAGGCGGGGATATAGAGCTAGGGGCTCGAACCTCGAAACATATCTTGTTGTTTGCGCTTGATCCATTGGCTCTCTCTCTCTCTCTCTTTACTTTGTACCTTGCATCTATTCATATTGTGCATTCATATTTATATGCTTGGTTGTGTGTGCATCACTTATTGATTGCACTTGTATGTGTATTGCAATTAGTTTTTATATTCTGCATTAAGTTCCATAGATTAGCTCTATCACCTATTCACCCCCCCTCTAGGTGATTTTCAATTGGTATCAGAGCTAGTGCTCCTGATATTTAGGTTTAACCACCTAGGAGTGAGATCTTGGTTTGCTAATCTTCATTTGCATTTTCACTTGCACATCTAGGTTGCACTCATGGATAGCCCTCCTATGTTTGACCATTTTAGACTTGATGCTTGGAAGGCCAATATGAGTAGTCATTTAAAAAGCCTAGGACATCTTGTTTATCAAGCCATTACTATAGAATCCCTCCCAAATAGTAGCAAGTATAAGAAGGCCAATGCACTTGCACTTAGGACACTTAGAGCATCTCTTAATGAAGACCTTTTATATGTGTTTGATCATTATGACTCAGCTTTTGCAGTTTGGAGCATATTGACATCTCCCGAGCTACCCGTGATTATCAACAAGATGAGGAGATCTAAGAGAGAAAAGTCCAAAGAGAATTGCCTCATGGTCCAAGGGAAGAACTCCCTTGAGGTACAATCGGATTCTCAAATAGATGATAGCTCTATCTCTTATTGTTATGGTTGTTTAGAAGTTCAAAATTTAAATGTACAACTTGCATCTAAGCTTGAAAAGTTTGTTGAAAAACATAACTCTTTGAAAGAAAAACATTTTGATTAACAAAAAGAAATGAAGGATTTATGTTCTACCTTTGAAACGGTTTTGCAAGAGAAAGAAGAGATTACTAGTGAACGTGACTCACTTGAATCTCAACTTGAACTTGCCCTTAAAGAAATTGAAGTTTTAAAAGGCAAAAATGATTGTGATGATATTTTGAAGCACAATGAGACTTTATCTTCAAAGTTGGATTTTACTTTTAAAGATAACCTTTCATTGAAAAATAAAATTAATTCTATCACTAAGGAACTAGATCTTGTTTTAAAGAAAAATGAATCTTTGCAAAATGATTTAGATTCCCATATTTGCCATGCTAGTGTAACTTCTTCTTCTTGTACATCATTTGCATGCTCCACTTTATCTTCTACTATTGAAAATGACATAAATATTTTGAAGAAAAGTGTGGATTGTTTAGGCTCCACTTTGAGCCAATGCACATTGAATCATACACGTTTGGAAACCTTGGTTCGCAAGAAACAAGGTCCATCTTTGCATGCACACCCAACACTGCATACACATGCTTCTCATGATCACCACCATCACATGTATGCTCACGTGTACACATGTACACATTGTGGTCGTAAGGGCCACCTTGCTAGATTTTGCTATGATCGCTTATATGATGAAAATTTAGCATCTAATTTTGTTTGGGTTAGAAAAGATACTAACCCCGTGGACCCACAAGAAAATGGGTACCAAAAACCACCTCTTTGATTTTTGATGTAGGTGGGAGCTCTCGCATCACGTGAGAGTATTGGAGCCTTGAGGTGGATGCGTTCTAAGCTTAAAAGAGAACCATTTGGATGCTTCACTCTCAAGGGAATGTGGTGGGAGGACCACCGGGTTTTGGAGATTTGGAGAGTTGCCTCTTCGGTTTGGTAACAATCCCTTATTCCATTTATTGTTTACATGCTTTCATATCATTGTTTATAGCATTGTTTCATGATTAGCATGTTTATTGCCATGATTGTTAGACTTATGCCTTACATGATTAATACTTGAGACACCCATGTTTAATATGGACCCATATTTTGTGTTCTCTTTATGTTTTAGCTATCATGTAGATCATTGATCTAATACTCATGTCTTTAGCATAATGATCATATGATGTTTATGATTTTATGATCTTTGTTTTGATACTTTGGTTTTTGATTTAGATATTAAATGTCATGATTTACATAATAATCATTTTTATGTTTATCATGTTGATTTGTACATTTGTATATCGTTTTGTACTTCATGAGTTGATTACTTGCTTGAATGTTAGTTTTCATTAAGACTAGGATTTATACTTGTACAACTAGTGAGCTTCAAATAGACTTTTATATGTTTGTGCTTAAACGCTCATTTGTACTTATTAGATGTACTAGTATAGTCTAGTTTTGATGATCCAAACATTTGACTTGTATTCCCTTTTTGGACTTGTTTTATGATCTTGTGTTTTAACTTCATGTATATGTCTATCTTGTCAATACTATTGATTATACATATACATCATTCTTGAGCCACGTGCCTTCATGCATATTATTTTGTGGACTCTTTATGTTTAGGATATGTATGTATACTTTAGTTTGTACATGACATACATATGCTTTGAAGTTTAAATCGGTTTGATGATTTTCATGTTTTAAGTAATTTAAAATTGATAATGAAAATTTAGTTTTTCATGTGTTAATATTTTAAAGGAATTTCATTTGAGCTTGAATGCAAAATTTTCATGACAATGTATTTCGCATTACACTTGTTCACTCACCTTATTATGTTTCTCATGATTGTGTTTTCATGAGTATGATATGGGCTTTATGGTTTTTGAGTGTTTAGTGACCATGTGATTTACATGAGTTTTCATGAAAAATATCTTTTTGTTATTCCTTATGTGAAGGATTTCATACTAGTTGATTCATATAACTAGTTGTGATTTTCTTCATGTGGTAGAGTTTTTCAAACGTACTCTATTTTCAAATCTATTTTTTGAAAACCCCTACCTTCCATGGGCGGTTGGATGGGAGATCATGCTCATGTATGCTTTATAGTGAAAATCATCTTAAAACTTGATCATGAAATGGGTGGTAGGTTATATGAGTTATACACTTGACCTTATTTTTGTTATTTTCAATTGGTATCATTGAATTCCTTCAATTGGTATCAATATGACATCTTTTTGTATACTCATATATGTTTGTGTTTTATATATGTATGCTTGCACTTCATATAGTATCAAATTTCAATTGATACTATCATTTACATACATATATAGAGGATTTATTTGTGCTTATTATATTCCTATATCTTTAAGCACAAAATCTTGTTTATGGTAAAGCTTGAACTTCAACCTTATCTCAATTGATTCAATTTTCAATTGGTATCTTTATACAAGCATTATCATTATCTTGCTTATGCTAAGCTTTATTCAAATCTTGTTTTTAAATTGATTTTTCAACTATGCATAAGCTTGTTAACATAAAAGTGTTCATGGTTTTTATTGGTATTTCATAAAGGGGGAGAAAACTCGCATTTTATGTTTCAATTGATATTTTGGTTAGTATTCCACTCCCTTGCTTTATGATAGAAAATAATGATTTCAATTGGTAAAGAAAAATTTCAAATTGGTATCTCATGTTTTAAATAATAATAGTTTCAATTTGGTATCAAGATTGTTTGTATCAATTGGTGTCAAGATTCTCATTTTAATTTCAATTGGTATATGATTTTTGTTTTTCAATTGGTATCACTATGCACTTCATTGACACATTTTTAATTGGTATCATATTTGTTTTAACCCTTTATCAGTTCTTTGTTTTGAACAAAAAGGCGGAGAAGAATTTATTGTTTTTGTATTTGCTTTTACCCCTTTATTGATGATTGACAAAAAGGGGGAGAAGAATTTGAGTTTATATGCATGATTTTATGCATAAGTTGTTAGTTTTTCAATTGGTGTCAAGAGCATTTTTGAAATAACATGTTTTATATGCTTTATAGTTGATGCATATTCATTTAGTGTCAAGAGCCTTGCATGTTTTATGTTTTATTTTAATTGGTATCAAGAGCATGTTTATATGTGTTTCATACATGTTTAGGAACATTCATTGCATATATTTATTGTTTATTTGTAAGGGGGAGCTTGCATATATTTATTGTTTATTTGTTATGCATGAGTTAAGGGGGAGCTTCTTTGAAGCTTAACTTTAATCCATGCATATATAACTTCATGAGTTTTGTCATCATCAAAAAGGGGGAGATTGTTGGCCCAAAGGCCTTCTACTCTAGTTTTGATGATGACAAAACTCATGTAGTTATATGTACTAATTATCTTGTGATTTTAGTTTCAGATTATTAATCAAGATATTAGTTGGTGATTAGCTTCAACAAGATGATTTGGAAGCTTTCACAAGGTGATTCAAGAGCCTAAGCATCAAAGATGATATCTAGCACTCCTTGGAGTCGAGCTTGGTGAATCACGGTTTGGATCGAGTCGGCTTGGAGATTGCGCTCTACAAGAAGACTTAGGTATCCATAGTTTAGTTTTGTGTTTAGATCCAAATTGTAAAGATTAGAATAGTATGATATGCTCAAGTTCACAACACACACGTTTCATGTTTTGGTTTTCGGTTTTTAGGTTTAACCGATCTTGGTTTTCATGAATAGATATTATATCAAAACAAGTTTACATGGTTTATTGTATATTAGATTTGTTCTATATACATGCATGCTTCTATTGTTTAAACAAACTTAGTTTGATACTCCATTCCATGTGTTTTATGTTTTGGTATTTCTAACAAAACATATTTTCGGACTTAATGACAAAAACCATGATATATACATGTTTCTTGTATATTGGATTTCTATTCATATACAACATGCTTCTAAGTGTTTAAATATCATGTTTTTGTATTATGGATGAGTTTTGGACAAAACGTATTTTCTATTCAAAATCCAAGTTTTAGAAAATACGGTTTTTGATTTTTGGCGAAATTTCTATGACACAAAAATAGTCAAATATGTTTGAAATTTGTGTTGGGATTTTTAACACAAGTTTGTATTTCAATATAAAATGACAAAACTATTTTTGTGAAATTTTAGAGACTTTGTGGGATTTATTATAATATGCTTTACACTGTTTTTCTGTCCCAGAACAGGCTGACAGGCCTTGTCGGTCGACCGAGCGGTCGACCGCACCAAGGGTAGGTCGACCGTGCGGTCGACCGACGTGCACAAAGCTGTGCACGTCTGGCAGCCAGTGGGCCGGTCGACCTGGCGGTCGACCGGAATAGAGAGCAGAGCTCTCTGTTAATTTCGGTCGACCGAGCGGTCGACCGGTAGCTGCCAACGGGTCTAAATATGACCGTTGGGCGGTCGACCGTGCGGTCGACCGGTAGGGTTATTTTGGCAAAATCTGCTGCCAACGGCTAGTTTCCAGATTTGCCTATAAATACCCCATTTGCAAGAGTTTTTCTCCAAGATTTTTGGTGTGAATATTTTCATACTTTCTGGTATTTTTACAGCAATTAAAAGAAGTTTTAGTGCTTTAATTGAACAATCAATTTGGTGTTTTTGCTAGGGTTTGGAATTTCAAAGAAAAGGGTTTTGGGAAAAGCTTTTGATTGAACTTCACCATCTTGGTTTCTATTATTTCCCAAGGATTTTCTTTGAGTTATTGATTTCCATTCCTTTGGTTTTCTCCACACTTGAGCTAAAATCTACTATCTTATTCTATAGGATCTTTGTGTGAGAGAAGAGATTGTTTTGTGGTTGTTGTTTGAAACCACTAAGTTGTAAACCCTATTTTAGCTTGGCTTTGTGCCTTTCTCTCATTGTGTTGAGGAAGTTGTGCTATTGGGTTGTATCCCTCAAGTTGTGAGGTGATCCTTGTATTGGTTTGTGGAAATCCCTCAAGTTGTGAAGTGATTGTTGTTGGCTTGGAGTTGTGCCTCAAGGAGGAGGTTGAGTTTGTAAGGAAAGGAGTTGGGTACTCCATGTAATTGTGATTGCCCCAAATCCTCGGTGGAGGTTCCCTCAGTGGGAGTCCTTTGTGGACAAGCTAGTGGATTGGAAATCCTTCGTGTGTCGAAGGCGGGGATGTAGAGCTAGGGGCTCGAACCTCGAAACATATCTTGTTGTTTGCGCTTGATCCATTGGCTCTCTCTCTCTCTTTTTACTTTGTACCTTGCATCTATTCATATTGTGCATTCATATTTATATGCTTGGTTGTGTGTGCATCACTTATTGATTGCACTTGTATGTGTATTGCAATTAGTTTTTATATTCCGCATTAAGTTCCATAGATTAGCTCTATCACCTATTCACCCCCCCTCTAGGTGATTTTCAGTTTTCTCTCTGTTAGGTCATATTCGGCTTATATAAGGCCTAGTTCAGGGAAATTGAGACTGAAAGTCTGACTTTGGTCAAACTTTTCAATTAAGACTAGAAACAAGTTTAATTAGTAGTAATTATACATAAAACTATATAATACTATTCCTAGCTCCTGAAAATAGCATATTCTCCCAGATTGGGCCTTTTTCGGTTCTTATAAGGCCTCGTTTAGACCAATCGGGGCTGAACGTTTGACTTTTAGTCAAACTTCTCAATTAAAACTAGAAACTAGATAAAATAGTAGTAATTTACATAGAAACTATGTAATACAACTCTCAGCTCTAGAAAACCATGTTTTCCTCTGGTTTGGCCCCTTTTTAGCTCTTATTTATATGGCCTAATTTAGGTCAATCGAGGCTAAAAGTTTAATTTTTTTGAAAAAATTTCAAATTAAGAATATAAACAAGTTTAATTAATCAAAATTATACATAAAAACTATATGATACTACTCTCAGCTCTTGAAAACCATGTTTTCTCCCTGTTTGGGCCCTATTTGGCTCTTATAAGGCCAGTTCAGACCAATCGGAGTTGAAAGTTTGACTTTTAGTCAAACTTTCTAATTAAAATTAGAACTTAGGTTAATTAGTAGTAATTATACATAGAAACAATGTAATACCACTTTCAGCTTTTGAAATAATATTTCCTACCGTTTGAGCCCTATTCGGCTCTTAAAGGCCTAATTCAGGCCCATAAGGGCTCAAGATTTGACTTTCGGTCAAACATCTAAATTAAGACCTGAAACAAGTTTAATTAATAGTAATTATACAAAGTTACAATGTAAAAGTACTCTTGTCTCGTGAAAGCTGCATTTTCTCCCCGTTTGGATCCTATTTAGCTTTAATAAGGCCCTGTTCAGGCTAATCAGGGTTTAAAATTTGACTTTTAGTTAAATTTTCTAATTAATATTAGAAATAAGGTTAATTTGTAGTACTTGTACATAGAAACTACGTAATACCATTCACGGTACTTGAAAACTATGTTTTCCTACGTTTGGTCCCATTCGGCTCTTATAAGGCCTAGTTCAGGCCAACCAGAGCTGAAAGTTTTAACAAAAGTCAAATTTTCAGATTAAGACTAGAAACAAGATTAATAGTAGTAACTGCATATAGAAACTATGTAATACTACTCTCGGCTCTTTAAAATCAAGTTTTCTCCCTGTTTAAACTATATCTGGCTCCTAGTTCAGGCCAATCAGGGTGAAAGTTTGACTTTTAATCAAACTTCCAAATTAAGACTAGAAGAAAGTTTAATTAGAAGTAATTATATATAAAAATTATGTAATACTACTCCCGGCTCTGGATAATCGCATTTTGTCCCTGTTTGGGCCCTTTTCGTATCTTATAAGGCCTAGTTCAGTCCAATCAAGGTTAAAGTTTGACTTTTGGTAAAAATACCCAATTAACACAAGAAACAACGATAATTAGCAGTAATTGTACATAGAAACTATGTAACACCACTCGTAGCTCTCGGAACCATATTTTCCTCCAGTTTGGGTCCAATTCGGCTCATATAAGGTATAATTCAGGCCAATCGGGGCTGAAAAGTTTAACTTTTGGTCAAACTTCCAACTTAAGAATAGAGACAAATTGAATTAGTAGTGGTTATACATACAAACTATGTGATACTACTCCCAGCTCTTGAAAACCATGTTTCTCCCCATTTGGACCATATTCTCTGCTCTTATAAGGCCTAGTTCTAGCCAATCAGGGCTGAAAGTTTGAGTTTTAGTGAAACATCTCAATTAAGAAAAGAACCAAGTTTAATTAGTAGTAATTATACATAAAAATAATGTAATAGTACTTTGAGTTATTGAAAACTTCATTTATTTTCCCCCCGTTTGAGACCTATTCGGCTCATATACAACTTAGTCCTGGCCAATTCGGGGCTAAAAACTTGACTTTTAATCAAACTTCTCAATTAGCACTAGAAACAAGGTTAATTAGCTATAATTGTATATAGAAACTATGTAATAATACTCTCAACTCTTGACAACAATATTTTCCTTTCATTTGGGCCCTATTTGGCTCTTATAAGGCCTAGTTAAGGCCAATAAGGGCTAAAGGTTTGACTTTTCATCAAACTTCCCAATTAAGATTAGAATCAAGTTTAATTAGTAGTAATTATATATAAAAACTATGTAATACTACCCCCAGCTCTTAAAAACTACATTTTCTCCCCATTTCAACCCTATTGGGTTCTTACAAGGCCTAGTTCAGGCCAATTCGGGTTGAAAGTTTGACGTTTAGTCAAACCTCTAAATCAAAAATAGAAACAAGTTTAATTAGTAGTAGTTCTGCATATACACGATGTGATACTACTCTCAGCTCTTAAAAACCATATTTTCTCCCCGTTTGGCCTTCTCGGCTCTTATAAGACCTGGTTCAAGCAGTCGAGGCTGAAAGTTTAACTTTTGGTAAAATATTCTAATTAAAGCTAGAAACAAGTTTAATAGTGATAATTATACATAAAAACTATGTAATATACTCGCGGCTATTAAAACCTGCATTTCTCTTTATTTGGACCCTATGGCTAATCGGGACTGAAAGTTTGACTTTTGGTCAAACTTTTAATTAACGCTAGAAACAAGGTTAATTAGTAGTAATTAGATATAAAAACTAAGCAATACCACTCACAGCTCTTGAAAACCATATTCTCCTCCTGTTTGGATCCTATTTGGCTCTTATAATGCCTCATTTAGGCCAATCAAGGCTGAAGGTTTGAATTTTATATAAAATTACTATGTAATACTACTCTCGGCTCTTGAAAACATGTTCTCTCTCCTTTTTGGGTCTATTCCGTTCTTATAAAGCCTAGTTTAGGCCAATCGGGACTGAAAGTTTGACTTTTCGTCAAGCTTTCAGATTAAGGCTAGAAACAAGTTTATTAATAGTAATTGAATATAGAAGCTTTGTAATACCGTTCCCGGCTATTTAAAATCAAGTTTTCTCCCTGTTTGGGCCTTATTTGTCTTTATAAGGCATACTTTAGGCAAGTCGGGGCTAAAAAATTGACTTTTGGTCAAACTTTCAAATTAAGTACAGAAATAAGTTTAATTTGGTCAAACACTAATGCAGAGTTTTAACATGCAATTGATACGCACTAATGATAACAACAATGCAAGAAAATGGCTACCTATATATATATAT